>SNQJ01S0229785.1:0-14329 GCA_010110895.2 Picea sitchensis
ATTAATGGTAATGTTAAAAATTTAAGTAAAAGGATGAAAATGAAAGAGAAAGGAGAATGTCACTTTTACTTTAAGAATTTAATATTACCATTACTTACTCAATGCCCCCAACCCTAATTTTTTTTAAAAAATCAAAAATTACCGTACTTTTGCGTCCGCAGGCCTCCTTAGCAAAAAAAACCGGTTTCGTACGGAACCGGTCAAAAGCGGTTTGAGACGCCGGTTTGAACCGGTTAGGGTCTGGAACCGGTCGGACTGGCCGGTTTTGCCGGTTCCGGTCCGGTTCTTGTAACACTGATCTGAATCATTGACCCAAGGTTCATATCATTCGGGGTTCCAACGAAGCCTCTAAAACTATCGGCCCTCTTGGTAAACCAGAAGGCAACACAGCACACTGAAGGCGTTGCGCAGTCTCACCCGAGATAGCTTTAAATGGGTGGTTGTAAGACTCAGGTGTTTACAGCCTAGGACATAGTAGGGGATAGGGGTTTCTTGATTAAGGCCAGATACCGTGAGTTGTAAGGGAAACTGCTTGTTCCTTGGATTCGCATACGTATATCCCACAGTTTAATTTAAGCAAAGTATAAACAGATTCATAACAATGTATTAACTCATTCATCAAGCTTAACCGTTAATTGCTGAAAGAAAGAAGAGACGTGCATACATTTAACACATTACACAAGGATTACCGTGGTTCACCCCCCTCCTGGGCTACGTCCACAAAGATTTGGCTCTTGTATTATGATAGTTTTGCATTTCCGGTGCCTCGCGCTTACAATTCTCCACAAAACTGGGTAAGATCTATGTGAGGCGAACTAGATTGCACGAGGCTCCACAACCTGCGGTCTAATCCTCAGATCTACCTCCCCTCGTATCTCCTTTGCTCAACAACTTACAAAATCGGTTCATACAGCTAAAACCATTAAAGAACTACTAACAACTACTAGCAACCATCCCTATATGATACTTTAGTATCTATATTTATACATTTCGGGCTCTTCAACCTTTTACAAAATATTACCAAAACCCTAACCCTTCTTACGTTAGGTCTTTCTCTCATACGCGTGTTGTTCCTCCTCTAGTTGTCGCTTTCCTTTGTGCACGCTTTCTTGCATGTGTGCGTGTTGTTCTTTTGCCAGTTGTTACTTCATTTTTCTGCACGCTTTCTTTCCCACGATCGTTCTTCTTTCCCCTTCGGCCTGGTGCCAACAACTGTTGCCTAGTCTGCCCCCCAAAACATCCATGATGCTAGGTGACGTCATGGTCAAGATGGTGACGTCCTAGGCCTCCCAAGGCCAACGTTCCACTGAGAAAGGGTCATCCCCCCTAGGTCAAGCTCTGTCGGGGTGCCTTTGGTGGAACGTCCTCTTCTCCTCTGGTGCAAAGCTCTGGATCCATCTCTATCCTGTATTTGCCCCCTGATGGGGTCTCAGTATCCACCTGATGGGCTCTTCAGCCCCATGGAGGTCTGAACTGATCATCTCCCCATGTGTACCGGTCCAAGATGGAACCTATCCGTCGGGCATGGTCCTGCACATCAAAAGCTACGCCCTCCATGGGTTCATCAGTCACAAGGATCATAGCAATGTCAATCACATTTCATCATCAATATTAATAAACATATGCATAAAACCCCTAATAGATCAGTCAATAGCTCAAAGACGTTACACAAACCTACTATACAAGTCTGGGAAAAGGGCAAGGTATCCTATTGGGTTTGTGTCCACTAAATAAGGGAAGTTCCCAGAAGAGACCTCTTCCAAGCCATGTAAGTGGATGAGGTGGTCAAGGGATGTCGAAGCAAGTGGGTGCAGGCCGAGGATGCAATGTGTTACTTGTGGGTGCCTTTGTAGAAGGCGAGTTGCACCTATCATGGATGCAATTCTTTCCAAGCCCATTCATGCCTTTTATTCTTTTCATTATTTCATTTTTTTTATTGCTTTTTTCTTTTTTGCTCAAGAGATAATCAGGGGACACTGCCCTGGCGTTGTGACCAGTGGTGACAGCGTTACCCACAAGTACTTTCACAGAAATGAGAAGGTTGGCTCGTGATGAGACCCCCTTTCCCTTGGCCATGCAACCAAAGGTCGCTGCTCTAGTGTGGTAACCAGCTGATGGCAATGTCATATTGCTAGGTACCCATGGACCTAATAGGATGGCTCGTGATGAGACCCCCTATCCTCTAGTCAGGTCTTGTTTTTATTATTTTTTAGGGTCCCTCTTGTTTCTTGTTGAGAAGCCTTTTATTGCTTTCTCGGGGATCCCTAGGCGAAGCATCTCGAGGTTTTATTCTTAGGCTTTTATCTTTTACCAGCTTGCTTTTACCTTCTGGGCCTTTAGCNAGGTCAACCCGGTGCCCGAACAAGTGTAATGGGATAGGTGAGAGAGAAACAAGATGAAAAAGTGAAACTACGAAGGGAGTGGACGATGGCTTCTCAGAGATAACCCCCAGTGACTAACCAAAACCAACAAACACAGGCTTACTAGGACATCCTGTCAATCCCCAAAACATGGTCAAGTGGGCAAGTGTAAGATCCAAGCAGTTGCTAGAAATAAAAAGAATCAGATGCATACATTCAATGGTTTTGATGATCAAAGTGACACATACCATGATACCTGAACTAATTACCTCATGAAGCAAGAACCCTCTTTGACACAAGAGCAAGCCAATGGTGGTGGAGGTTGTTGCTGACAGGATAAAGATGCTGGAAGAGAGAAAAGGTGGGCCCTCCAGGGTCATGCTAAAGTCAATCCTGCTCTCGGTACTCTATGTCTAGGACCTGTGGGCCTTGAGACATGATCTCCTAGTTATCCCTGAAAGTGGGGGATAACATAACTCAAAGGGGGGAATATTTGACCCTCACCACTTTACTTTATGTTATAAAGTCAAAGTGACTTTATTTCACTTAAATCATAAAGTGACTGAGGAGACTTAAGCCATTTTGGAGATTTAATCTCCACCTTTGATTGGAGGTTTGGCCTAAAATCTAATCTTGGCCATTGGTTTCCTAGGTTAGTCTAAGGATGAGGCTAAAGGAGGCAAAAGGGGCAAAAGAGGCATTCATTCATTCACTTGGAGATTAGAGTGAAGAGAGGAGAGGAGAAGAGAAGTTTTGGGGGTTTGGAGATGGTGAGAGCGCATCTATGAGAGGCAAGGGCGCAAGCTTGAGTGAGGGTGTCATATTGTGAGGAGAGGGCAAAAGGCTTGAGGAAGGGCGCACAAGGTAGTGAGGGCACATTCCTTATGGAGTGAGTGCGCACTTGGGAAGAGTGTGCACCAAGCAAGGAAGGGGGCGCAAGCTTGATCTTGGGTGCATTCAACAAGTGTGAAAGCAAGCAGGAAAAGCAAAGTTTGAGGGGGCGCACCAAGGCAAATGGCGCATTCTTCAAAGGCTAGAAGGCACAAGGAAAGAGGGGCGCATTTCTTCAAGGGAGGCGCAAACTTCAAGAGGAACTCCATTGCTAAGCTTGAGAGGAGCTAGCATATGTATCAGGTTTTTCTTGTGTATTTCCTTGTTGCTATTTTTCAAGAGATCTCCATAATAAAATTTCTCTTCCAACTGGTTTTCCCCATGGGGGTTTTTCCAGGGTCATGTTGAACAAAAATATGTGTAAAGATCTTGTGGTTTGCATTCTTTTATTTCAGCAAGTAGGTGTAAAGATCCTAGAGGAGTATTTTATGTTTTGATGCATGTGTAAGAGCTAACTTGGACAGCAAAACTATCCTAATTAAACCCTTCACAAAGAGGCATCAAAAGAGCATAATATCACAAGCTTAAGGGCAGAGTCAGTGGGCCGAGATTTCAGACTTGGTGGCTGTCCTAAAACAGTCCTAAAACAGTTTTGAAAACCCTTGAAATTAGTGCCCAACAAGAGGTCAAAGACAGGCCTGTTGGGCAGCCTTAGGATCCTCAAAATTATTTAATCTTGGTGTATTTCATGCTTGTTACACATTGTTATGACCCATGTTATCTCCCTGGATGGAGCACTCACATAGTGTGCACATGTGAAGGATGATTGTAGTGGTTTAACAGTTGTTTGACCTCATTCTTGGATTGCACATGGAGCACCTAGCATATTGACCTCTTGCTACATGGTTTCAGCATCTTCATTGACATATTAGATGTGTTTTACCTATGGTTGGAGGCTTCCAAGTGTGAGTGTCCTGACTACTAACTTATGGGGACTTTTCACACTTGGATATGTTCATCATAGGGTTTGAGGCTTGAGTAGATAGAGCGCTTGGGTTTATTTTGCATATTTCCATACTTGGAGGGGTCTCCTTTGATGGTTGGGCCTTGATTAGATGGAATGCTGACCTTATGGAATAGAGACACTTCATATTTTGCGGATGTTTTGCTTGGTTGATGGGGGGCGTCCTCTCTTTTTATGGCATTGGTTATTATCTTGCACATGGATCTATGGTATTATTGATGGTTTTGACCCTCCAACACATGGATATGATCGTTGGCAACTACTTTAAGGAGTGGTTACACATTGGAGACCACACAATGGATTATTTTATGGTTATCTTGATGGGACATCTTCCTTTTGGAGCCACATGTGCCATATGGAGCATGCATTCCACAATTTTCATGGTATTTGATGAGACAAGTCACGAACTAACCTTGGAGATCACACGTGGTTTTTGTTGGTTACATTGCACACTATGGAGATATGCTTATGGAGCAACCTCTCTTGGAGTGGTTTCAGAAGGTCATTGGATTTTTACTTGGTCTTCTTACTATTTTCGGATGGCACATGTGAGAGGGTATGTTCAATGATGTGTGCTAGCTTATCAGCAAATATCTTTTGACAGTGTCCCAATTGCTTCCAAATCAATGCCATTAGATGTAAAGTGGCTTTGAAATTTCTGAAAAAGTGATCATAATAAAAAATCTGATAAATATTGAGGGGTTACGACAATTTCAAATCTGCCATTTTAAAACCCTTGTCACATTTGACTACACATGCCAAATGGAGAAGAGTGCCCTTGATATTTATTTACTTGCTTTGTTGCTTGGCGCACATATGGAAGCTTATCTTATGGTCAACCACCTATTCACCTAGAGGATGCATCCCACCTTCTTGTGCTATTCTTGGAGGGTGTTGCATAAACAAGATTTGTCTCAAGGAGTTGGTTACATGAGAGCATTATTGTATTGTTTTCCTTGGATATTTTATTTTTTCTTCTTGGAGAAGAATATAGATTTCAACAACTCATTGCTACTTTTAGTAGGGAGGTTGTTGAGAAGGGTATTTTATTGTTATTCCTTGGAGAACTAGTGGATCTAGGAAAACAAATACTTTTATTGTTGAAAAGGAAACCTATATAAGGGTTTGCTTTCTCCATTTGATGTATGGTGGATTTGGGGAGAAATCAATTGGAGCTTAGTTGAATATCTATTGGATGCTTTTGGAGGATTAATGAAAGGCGTTGGCTAGCTGTTCTACGAAATCGTCGGAATCCGACGATATAAATTTACACGAATCACTATTTTTTGTTGTTCAAAATTCATTTCTGAATGCAGAAATGGATTCAGCATGCTGAAAAACTCCCAGGGCACTCGGATTCTACAGAAATAATCACTCAAATCTACAAACCCAACAATTTTTTGCCGGATTTTGAGCAAATATCCCCGGGAAAAATCATGATTTCGTAGAATCTTTAGCCTACGGCTTAATGAAATGCTTTGTGCATGAGGATGTCTTGTAGATCTTAATGCTCTCTCTTATTGCTGGAATTATCTTGACATAGGTTTATGGAGCACTAAATTGGGTAACACTATTCCTTCTTCTTTTATGTTATCCTTGGGATGTTGTTTATGGATGCATTATTTCTTTATGCTTGGTTAAATGTGCATACATTTCATTCCAGGGAATCAGAATCTTCATAAGTGTTGGAGTTCTACTTTTGTGATCTCTCTACTTATATTTCTGCAGATTGGGAGAGCAAGGAAAGGGCCTTTGTAGCTTGTAGGTTTCAGCCTCAATTGCCATCTTTTCCTCAATAGGATAGCCTCCTGTGAACCTTGATTTGACTCCATTGCCCAATGGAAAGACTGTAGACTTCAGTCCATTCATCCATATTATTTCCTAAAACATTATCAACTTGCTTTGCTAGAACTTTCTCTTCACTTCACCTTGGGCTTCATTGCATAATTCTAGTAATCCTATCCTAGTGAAGCCCTTCTTGAGCCAGAGGAGAGCCGTCCTAAAGTGTGAAGAGGGTTTGTGAAGTGACATTGGCATCCCTCTCAGTTCCTCAAAGGTCTCACTTGAGCTTTAGGACTTTACCTCAAGAAGTGAGGATTTGAGAGGTAATAGTGCCAAGTGACTAAATTAATAAAGATCAGGAAACCTTGTATATTTACCTACACCACATTTTAAATGAGAAAGTATACTCGTGGACTTTGTTACTTCCTTACCTAAGACACAAAATAAAAAGATCAAATCTTGGCTGTCATGGGTAGACTCCTTAGATTTGCCAGATTCATTCCATTAAAGCCAAAGACAGCCAATTGTACTTCCTAGTCCCATTGACCTACTTTTGTGTTCATTTGTGGACATTAATAAAATTATCTCATCTTATCTAACTATGGTTTAGCCAGAAATATCATGTGACAAAGACAGATTATTTTGTAACTACCATTGTAATTGATGCAAATGTGACAGTTATAGATGTGATTGAAGATAGACTGAGGATATGTGTGCACATACTTTATCCTTAATAAAATCATATATATTTTTTTCATCATCTGCTGATTGTCTGATCTGTATGAATGTTACAAATACTTCTCTCTTGGTTGTATTTTCTTTTGCTGAGAAGACAGGAGCTATGTATTCATTTTTGTCTTTATTGAGAGAGACTTATATTTTATATCCAAAGTGGAATATTACAGGGATTTTACAAAAGTGTTCTACCATTGTAGAGGCATACATAGTGCATTCAAAAAAGGGACTATTATGACAAATTATATCCATAAAAAAGGTCTAGAGTCAAACAATTTCTTTATACATTTAATCTGTATATATCACCATATTGTAGTGCATTTGTAAAATCTGAATACAGTATTAAATACAGGAGTTTTCTTTTTATTTTACAAAGAAGGAACAATAACACAGAGAAACATCGGGTTTAAATACAATATTACTAATGATCATTTTGATCTACTCGCCAGAACTTTTGCAGAACAGAACTTCTGCCATTGGATATAGAATTTTAGCTTATTTTACAGAGAACTCATAGTTGCCTTTGATATGCAGGACACTTCATCATTAGCACGCACTTTTGTTTCCACAGATGCAAATACGTTTCACAGGCACCTTGTAAGCATCTTCAGAGATGTACTGTATGAATGGGGCACAAGAATTCTCGGGGAACAGAAAGAAACCTCCTCTCACCAAACAGCTGAACACACTGGTCAAACAAATAGAATGGAGAGCACTGAAGCTAAGTCCTTGCAATTCTACAAAGACTTATGGAGAGATCGCCGAGTTAAGATAGTTTTTTATACAGCACTTAAAAGGTTAACAAGAACTCCTTTCTTGATGCTTAGAGTTTGTTGGACCTTCAGCTCGATATTCTTCTGTGCTGCAGCATTAGCTTCCCACCGGCTGCTTGTAGAATTTTGCAAGTTTTATGTACAACCCATTTCAGTTGTGCAACAGAGAAGGTTTTCTTATCAAAGTGTGGCTTAAAAAGTAACAATACGCCCTGCTTTTCAATGCCATTAGCAAAAATTATACATCGCAGCAAATTGTGTGAAGACAACATTGATTCTGTTGCCGGTCATACAAAGACCAATAATAATATCTGGAGAAGGGCATATCTTAGGATTTGATGTCTTTTCGTATGCAGGCTATTTCTGAAGAATGGGTCTTTTGCATGACACGTGCACATAATATAATGTTGAATTTGGGAATGTGATTGACAAGACATCCCATAGTAAAACCTTCTGATACAGTGCCAAAAGACATCTCCCACATCTCTCAGTTCTCTATACCAAATGGCATGTTTGATGCATGCTTTTGGACAGAGGCAAGCAGACAGAAGATAGCAACTACTATGACAGGTAGAAGATTGGAGTTTGACAAGACTATTTTGTAAAACGAAAGGTTCTTGGGATGGTTTATTTTATAGGTGCATATGAAACATCAAAAATATTATGGGAAAAAAAGGTTGCAAAATCGTTTAGAAAAGATGAAAATATTTTAGTTATGGGTTAGCTTGTGTGGATTACTGGGTTGAACCAAAACAAATGTATAATATGTGATTGTTCCTTTTGCCTAAAATTTGTAACTAGTCCTTGATCTCAAGGGAAACTCTTCAGCTATCAGAGATAAGCTATGACATGATCGATTTAAGGTCCAAAGGAAAATGACATTGATGTATTATTGATTTGCTAAATTTATGGATTATGTAACTTAATTTTTCAGGGAACTCATAGATCTAAAATTGGAAACAAAATGTGAGACACAATGTCTTTGTTTGCATTCTTAATTCTTAATAACAGCCTCTAGCAAAGAGAGATACTTGGATTAACACGTTGAATGTGTTCATAGAAAGGACAGTGAGCAAACAAATGTCTTTGTTTGCACCTTAATTCTTAAATTTTTGAATTGCCATTGCTTCGTCAGCCTAATCTCTTATTTTTCATATGCATCGCCTCCTCCTCCCATGGAAGTTATGACTTGTTTATCACTCGACATGTCACACCTCTTGGTTCCAATTATAACAAATTAAGATAAGTGGCTAAGTAGTAGAGTAGAACCAGAAACAAGATTCTAATNGATTCTAATGTTAATCAACCTAGTTTCTATTTTTATCCTCAAACAAGTTTATGCTAACTGGAAATGGAATCTGCACCATGCATCCAAGACTTTCAGCCATCAACCACTTTGTCCTTTGACTACAGGATCATGCCATTATGTTCCTTGTATACAATCACTTACATATATTTAGGCTTGTATAGTTCTCCATATTCACTTTAAAAATTACATGAACATAATTAATATCATGGCATCTTTATTCTAGGTCATCTTATATTTTTAGGCTACTTTTTTTGTTGAATTAATATTGCTTATGAATCCTGGCAATATCAGCTAAGTTATAATTCAGGGCTCTATGCCCACTAGAGTTTGAAACCAAGTGATTAACATGGCGATACCCCATCTCAAGTTTCAACCATTAGACCATAATGGCAAGGACTGTATACTACATATTATGTTATCATAATTTATTATGAGCTATACTTTGTCATAAGGCCAACATAAGTCTATATTAAACCTAGCCTTGTATCTATTTCCATTAGGTGGGACTAAATAAGATATTTGCAACAACATTGTTTAATACATAGTGGAGTAACATTAAAGTTTCTGTTTACAGTCTCTTTATAACCTTATAGCTGGCATTCTAATCTTTTGAGGTGACTTCAAAGCATACAGCTCTATCTTAAACGGTCATGGAGTAATGTTTCCATAAAAAATTGTTGGTAACTAATAAATGTGATTCTGCAACGGTAGTGGATGAACAAAATAAAGCTATTTTGGAGTTTTTTGTTGGTGATTAATTAAATCCATAAATAATGTAGAATGTGATTTGTAGAGTACAACAATAGAAGCAAAAGTTTATTATGCTTATTTTTATTTAGGCAAATAGTCAATACATACACTAGTCTTGGGAATACGATTTGACAATTTTTTGTAACTTATTTATAATTTTTTATTGAGAAAAAATTATGAAGAAAACCCATTTTTTTAACAGAAAAGAAGGAAATTTTATTATTATTACGTGGGCAATCCAAGACCTTTGATTATACATGTTATCGCGCAAATTTTAGGTTGGGCAAAGCTTGACCCAATCCACAAAATGGAGAGAACTACGAGAGAGTCTACCCACTATCACCATAGATAAACCCTTCCCTCACTTTAGTGAGGAGAAATCCTACACAAGGGGGGAATCTCGGGTGACCCTAGGGGGATTGAGATGGAAAGTGGGGGGATGAAGGATGAAGCCCCTATAGGTCAAATTGTGGAGAGATGGAAATCTTGGGATGAAGTCTTGTCATTGAAGGAAGGTTGTCGAGAAGTAGTGTACTTGTATGTAGATGTTGTTCTGTGGTGATTACATTATTTCCAGAGAACTTTGGCAACTATTTGTTGATTTCTTTAGGTATGGCATTGGGATATCTAGCGATGGCTGCCATATTCAATGGCTTATAGAGGTCATTTTCCCGAGAGCGAGCCATTGGTGTAAGTGGGGGATTACCGTGAAACAGTTGCTTGACAACGGGAGAGTGGGGAGTGCTTGGTTAACAAGGTATGGTCGAGGTTGAAGGCCCTCGAGAATGTTAGATTTTTAGCTCGGGAGGTACTTCGTATATTTTGTCTTGTATGTGGATGTAACTTTATGTTTACACTACGAAGCACTTAACTTTGTAATGGGTTTTTATAAAGTTATAAAGTGGTTATTTTATTAAAGTGACTTTTTAATAAAGTGTACCTTCTAATTTTAAAGTGACTTTATTTCATAAAGTACACTTATGTAATAAAGTGAAATCATTTTAATATTTTATGTGATTCATTTTGGAGGGAATGGATCATGACCTTTGATCTTGAAAAATGCAAGATCTAATTTTGGCCTTTGGATCTAGGGTTGGGGAAGGTGAAAAGACACTTTGGAGGGAAAATGTCATTTTCAGAATTATAAAAGAATGCATTGGGTAGTGTGAAAGACATCGAGAAGACGAGAGGAAGTGATTGAGAGAGATTTTATGAGTAAGTTTGAGAGAGGAAAGTGATCAGCTTGGAGGGTATATTTCCCAAGAAAAAAGAGGGCACAAATCCCAAGGCATTTTTTTTGTGTGAGTGTTTTATTTTTTTGTGTTGGGTTGTACTATACGGATCTGTATAGTTCGTACAAGCATGGTTTTCGAGGCACCCTTTGGCATAGAAATCGAGGTGGACTTTTGGAGTTTCCTTATTGTTGTTGGGTCGTACTGTGTAGGTCGTACATCACTCTGTTGGGCACGGTTTTCGAGGCACAGATTTAGAGGAGGTCGTCAGCTGTACAGATTTGGGAACGTTTTCCAAGGCAGAAATTTGTGGGGGATTGTTTGGTGTTGTGAGGTATTTCTCTTGGATGGAAATGTGATTTTGTTGTTGTGTTGTACTTTCCTGAAGCTGAATAATAAGATTTTTCTCTCTCTCTCTTGTTGGGTTTCTCCACATTGGGGTTTTCCCTCACATTTGCCTAAATTTCTAAGTTTTATGGGTTGTTGTCGATTGTGTTTATTTCCGCTGCATTTTTGTTTAGCAATGTGTATTTATGCTTATGGTAATTTCTAAATATGAATTTGGGTCATTTCGAAAGTTTATGAAGACAGTTATCTCTAGGTTGCTAAGTGTTTGATAGAAATTTTGCTTGTTGATTTTGTCATTAAAAATCTACATGGTATCAGAGCTTGGTCTGAGTGACAGTGGGCAGTGTGATTTTTGGGCAAAGTTGAAGAGGGAAAGGGTGTGATTGTTTTTCCTTGAGTTGTGACAGAGAATATGGCTACAAGCATTAGATATGAGGATCGGTTGGATGGCATTTCCAACTATTTGCAGTGGAAGGTCCGATTATCAGTTGTTCTCAAAGAGAACAAAATTTATAACTATGTCAACTATGTTGTGGCAGCTCCCGCAGTATATCCTGTTGTTTTGGACTTGCATGAAGTCAAGGAAGTCAAGGCTCAGAGGATTATTCTGGATGGGGTGAAGGATGACCTTATCCCACACTTGGCTGACAAAAAGACTGCCAAAGAGATGTGAAATGCACTTAAGAACTTGTTTGGGGCGAAAAATAAGAACCGAAAGATGGCCTTGAAGGCTAAGCTGCATGATACCAAGATGGGTAAAGATGAGAGTGTCTCTTCTTATCATACCTGGGTAACTCAAGTAAAAGATGAGTTGGTTGTTGTTAGAGAAGTCATAACGGATTCTTAGTTGGTGAGGATAGCCTTAAATGGCTTCACCAAAGAATGAAAAGTCTTTGTGAAGTGTGTGGTGGGACGTGAGCATCTACCAGATTGGAGCAGACTGTGGGATGATTTCACTCAGGAGGAGATCCGGGAAAGATCTCAGAGCAATGAACGGAAGATAGATGGAGTTGATGAGAATGTTGTTCTTACTGCAAAGAGTAAGAAGAAAGGAAGTGTTGGAAGAGACTTGAGTAAAGTCAGATGCTATTGTTGTACCCAGTTGGGGCACCTTGCCTCTCATTGTCCTGAGAGGAAGAAGAAGAAGAAGGAACCAGAAGGGCATGAGACAGTTGCTACAACAGCCATGGAGGACTTTACTTCCAGGTTTGACAAGGAATTTTATTTGGTTACCATTGTTTTTAGTGTCGGTAGCGGAAGATTTGGAGGTGATATCAGATGGATTGTGGATAGTGGAGTTTGTTGATCGCCTATTCAACTAGGGAGTCAACTCCATGTGCCATGAAGATATGCATCATCAGATGCAAATATGTCGAAGACAGTTTGGTTCTACTAGGCAATTTATGCCTCCAACGCAAATTTTTATAAACGAAATTTCTGCACCCCTGCGTGGATTAATAATGTAATAGGTTTTCATGGTCATAGTTAGGTCAGGTACCTTGGGATGTTTTCATTGGAAGAGTTCCTTTCACTGGGGGTTTTTTATCCTCGGGTTATTAATTGGGATTTTCAGTCTGGTTAATTTCTCTTGAGTTTTTCCCTCACACCTGCAATAATTCCTCCAAAGTGATGAAGGGCATTCTAATGGTCTCATCATCTGGTAGCTATTGTTTAGAAATGATGTAAATGACCATGTAAGACATCTTAGAAAGTTTTGCGGAATTTCGTTGAGTCTAGATAGTTTTTTTTTTAATTAATTAAATGTAATTAATTTTTCTAAGATTAGGATTTTAATTATTTAATAAATAATTGTTTTTGAGCAATTATTGTAAAAACTAGATCTTTTGGCTTTTGCTAGGGGTATTTGTGCTCAAAAGAAATGAAAAGGCACCCCCTACACCCTTAGACCAAGTTTCAACTCAGTCGGACAAGTTTTGTTAGGCATTTGTTCACCTAGAGTGTCAGTCAGTTAAAACAACAATTTTAATTGCTAAGTATGGCATTGTCGAAATGTAATTTTTTGTAATTTTGAGTTAATGGGGTAATGTTAAGATGGATAAAAGGCAAGAGGGATGACACCAAACTTACCCAACCACATCCTAACCCTTTAAATACCTTCTCACCCACTTACTTGCTAAAACACCACGCCCCTAGGGGGATTTGCGCCCCCCCTCACACATAAACCTTAGGAAATGTCATTTAAATGACTTGTGGACCCCTCCCATGAGTAGTGTGTCCTTCCTAGCCCACCACCTCATCCTTGCTTGGTCCCACACACTCCACATCACATTCCATGTCACCAATCCTCACCCAAACCCTAAGTGGTGCGCCCCTCTCCTTGAGATTTTTTCCCTTGCTTGGTCCCACACTCCACATCACATTCCATGTCACCAATCCTCACCCAAACCCTAAGTGATGCGCCCCTCTCCTTGAGATTCTTTCCCTTGCTTGGTTTTTGACACTTGGATCCCATCCAAGAGGGGTGAGTTTGTCTCTCCAAGCATAAATAGAGTCTCTCCTCACTCATTTCTTCACCATTCTTTGAGCTAGTGTTACTCTACTGAAATTTCTCCCCGTCTCTCTTGCCCTTTGCCTCTTACTTCCATTCCATTTTCTCTTGAGAGTCTTGGAGCAACTTGTTGCTGCAACACTCTCCCATTGGATCAATAAATCTTTGGAGGATTTAGAATCACCAAGAGTATTCTGGTTGCATTCTTTCATATGAGGTGATATTGTGGTGTTTGAGTTTATTGTGTAGTGTTGAGTAGATCTTTAATAAAGTAGTTTACTTGAATAGATTAGCAAAGAGTATTTTTGTTGGTTTATATATGTTGGATAGTTGGTTGTTTGAAGTATTTCAGATTGTTAGTTTATCCATACATATTATCTACTTCCATGCTTCACGATTTGTTTTGAGTTTTGCAGGTTTACTTCAAGGGATTGTTGGGAAAGCCTTGTTATCCCCGATATCTAGGGATAACTAGGAGATCATGTCTCGAGGCCCACATGGTCCTAGACATGGAGTACCGAGAGCAGGAGCGATTTGAGCCTGGCCCTAGAGGGCCCATCTTTCTTCTTCTCAGCTAGCTTTGTTCTATCAGCAGTACCAGCTTCCATCACTACCGGCCTGGACTTGCATCAGAGAGGACTCTTGCTCCATGAGGTAATTGGTCTGAGGTATCATG
>SNQJ01S0229787.1:8176-24887 GCA_010110895.2 Picea sitchensis
AAAGAGGATTATTTAAATAATAAAGTGAAGTGACAAAGTCAAGGAGGATTATTTAAATAATAAAGTAAATGGATAACTTTCTAATTATGGAAATTAGTTATACGAAGGCTAACCCCAAAATGAGGAAAATGGGTTAAGTAGTAAAGTGGGTATTGGATACATGGACAAATGGAAAATTGGGCAAAGTTGGACATAGGTGACTATGTGGACAAAGTGGCTTAGAAGATGGTTCTAAGAAAGCTACTTGGAGAGTATAAATAAGAGGCAAGGATCTCTCATTTTAATCAAACTTGAAAATATTGAATATCTACAGGTGACTAAGGTAACCAAAGGATATCTAAGCCGAATTTCAGAGGGAAGGTGAAGTAAAGAACACCGAAATTCAAGGGAGGATAAATTCTTTTGATGATGTTTTTTAAGGTATGTTATTTACAGGTCATCTCACCATTTTTGCAATAACGTTTTTGTTGGCATATTTATAGGAAGAGTGTGTTTGTCACTAATGGCAAGAACAACAATGACGATGGCATGTTTACAAGCAAGAACAACATCAACGATGGCATGTTTACAGGTAAGAACAACAACAATGATGGCATGATTACAGGAAGAATGTGCCAAGCGGGCACCAAAAGTCTTTTGGGAAGATGCATAAGAGAAACCTCGAGAAGCTGAGGAGAGATAGCATTATAATATGCGTAGAAGAGATCCCATACATCAAGGCTCGCAGAAGGATCAAAGGTTGAGGCCTTTGACACTTATAATGTCTTCCAAGTCGGGAGGAAGCGTTGGCTCAGATATTTGAGAAAGAAAAACCTCAGGAGGAGGAGAGACAGTGATCGTTGGATCGAGAACTGTGAATGATCTGGGCCATCATATCAGAGTCCAGATAGGAGGAGCATGCAGAGGAGTATATTATACCTCAGTCGTCGGATCAGAGCGTGAAGGACTAGCAACCATTAGATCTAGTGGAGTTGCAAGGAGGATAAGCCTAGTAGTCATTCAACACTCCAAAGCTGTGAAGGAATCCTAGCCATCCATTAAGGCATGACACATGGTGAGAGATCATCATTTCACTGACTCACGAACTGGAAAAATCAAAGGTGAGAGTTGTAGGAACTTGTGATGTCCGATTTCATGAGTTGATCTAGACCATTATATCATGGGGAGTTGTGAGCCATTGATCTGACGCTCTCAAATATTGGGAAATCAAGAGGCAAATACCCGAGGAGCTAGGAGTCGCAACAATCTTACCGTTCATTTGGGAAGGACACGTGGTAGCCAAGAAAGAAGATTTGTAGAATCATGAATCAGAATAACTATGTCGAGTAGTCCTCAGACATCGTGAATTCTGAGTTTGCGATATTGATCACAACCATTGGATCGAGGAATGTCATGGGTCATTGATTTGGGGCGGGTTTCGGAAAATCGGAATTTGGAAGAAGGGAGGTGAGTAGTCCTCCAACTTCTTGAAATGTGAAGTCCCGATATGATATGGTCCTTCGGATCACCGACGATCATGGGTCGTTTATATGGAGTAGGTATCGAGACATCAAGAGTTGAAGAAAGGAAGTTCTCTAACCTTTGAAGCGAAGCACAAAATTGCGATTTGATCGTAGTCGTCGATCAAAGGGAGAGATATCAACCATTGATCTGATATGGAGTATTTCGCATATCACGAGTTGGGATAATCAAGGAAACTCACAGAAGTATTTTGCGATACACGAAGTCATGAAGCATCTAGAAGGTTAAGCCCCGGGTCAGAGCTAGCACATTGCTAAGATCCACATCGGATATCACTGAGATTGTGAAGAACCTTTTGGATAGGAGTCTAATCACAACTCATGGTCATGTGAAAGGAAGGGGCTTAGCTAGAAAAGATAGAACCCACTGTGAATTCATTCTGAGGAAG
Source organism: Picea sitchensis (assembly GCA_010110895.2). NCBI lineage: Eukaryota > Viridiplantae > Streptophyta > Pinopsida > Pinales > Pinaceae > Picea > Picea sitchensis. Next base: position 10,086 of record SNQJ01S0229787.1, read on the forward strand.
GGAAAAGGTGCCAAAGGCATGAGCACGTGGGGGTTCTCTGGGTAACTACTGGAAACCACTCATTGTTTCTGCCAGAGAATTCAAAGAGGCTTCAGGGTGATCTCCAGTGGAGATGAAGAGTCTCAAGGTAACTTCCAGTGGTATGAATATTAATCATAGAGACAATTGACATATGGAAAAATATTGAAGATTGTAACTACTGGAGAAGCGAAAGAATCCCAACATAACAACCATTCATGATGAATAGACTGGGTATAACCACAGAGAATACACAGAGTTTTGAGGATGATATGGCATAGGACTTGGCATGAGAAAGACATGCAGAAGAGAGAAGAGTGTGATATTCTCTAATAACTAAGCATGTGGGTAGAAGGAGACTGTGATTTCAATCTGAGGTTGAGTTGAAGAGGCGCATCAAATGGCATGTAGAGGTAGCATAGAGAATAAAAACAAAAGAGAAGTTGAACAAAATGTGAGGTTGCACAAGAGGCAAAAGAGTAGAGCATGGAAATGTTACAGAGGATAAAATGCAGAAGAACAAAAAGCGCAAGGGGATGCAAGCAGGAAGACATTGATGAAGGAAGAGTAGAGAAGTGTATCAGAACAATGATGTGACTGGTAATCCATTGATAAATCATGTATCATTGTAATAAATTATTCAAGAAAAGATTTATAATTAGGGTGGTAGGGTGGTGCAAGGGAGGAATGTTGTCCTCAGAGTTTCAAATGGGTTCTTGAACACAGGGAGTTGTAGATTTCATTTGGTTGTAGCCATAAAAACCAAGGTGGTACGGTGGTGCAAGGAATAACTATTGTTCTCTATTATACAGGTTGGTGCCTCTGTGACTGGAAGTTGATGCTTCCATCCAGTTGGTGCTATAACACTCAGGGAGATGGTGCTCCCTTCTAGTTGGTGCTAGAGAATCAAGAGAGTTGGTGCTCTTAGCAAGTTGCAGCTTATAGAGGTTGGTGCCTGTGTGACTAGAAGTTGGTGCTTCCATCCAGTTGGTGCTGGAACATAAATGGAGTTGGTGCTTCCTTGTAATGGGTGCTAGAGAAACCAGAGATTTGGTGCTCTCAGCAAGTTGTTGCTTGTAAAACAGAGGTGGTAGCCTAAAAAATGAGTTGGTTCTCATAAGGATGATAATGTACAGAATATAAAGATTAATTATCATATCAAGAAGTAGAGGTTTTTCCCTTTATGGGTTTTCTTAGAAAATATCTATCTTTGTATATTTCATGTGTGTGGTTGATGTTGAATATTCTATTTCTTACTTCCCTGCATTACTATGATCATCATTGATTGTTCTATAAAGAGTTTAAAATGGGCATAATTTTTTAAGCACAATAACAACTGATTCACCCCCCCCCTCTCAGTTTTCCAACAATTGGTAACATAGAAAGTTCCCTTTATTTAAGGGTAGATACTAGATCGTAAACATGAATATACTTGGAGGAAATTCAACCAACAAGGGCCTTCTATTCAATGGAACAAATGCTTCCTTCTGGAAATTTGGGATGAGAACCTATATAATGTCTTTAAGTGCAGATGTTTGGGATGTGGTAGATACCGATTATGTAAAGCCAGTTATACTAGCTTCTAAGGATGAAAAGATAGAATTCAACTTCAACACTAAGTCTATGAATGTTATTCTGAGTGGGCTTGCAAAAGAAGAATTTGTAAAAGTTATGCACTTAGAATCTGCCAAAGGAATGTGGGACAAACTCATTAGAATTTATGAAGGTAATGAGAAGGTAAAGGATTCCAAGCTTCAAAACTACAGATTACAGTTCAAACAAATAAATATGAAAGAGGATGAAACTGTTGGGAAGTACTTTTTGAGAGTTTGAGAACTAGTAAATGCAATGAAAGGACTTGGTGAAAAAATTGAGGAAGTCTCGTTAGTTCATAAAATTTTGAGATCTCTGCAAGATAGGTTCGACCCAAAGGTCTCTGCTATAGAAGAACTTAAAGATCTAAAATATTTGCCTTTTGATCAACTTCTAGGAACGTTGACTGCATATGAAATGAGGATAGGTAAATATAAATCCACCACTAGAGAAGCATCATTTAAAGCAGATAAGAATGAGGATTCTGAGCCCGATGAAATTGAAGAAAAATTTGTGAGAATACTAAAGAAAGGATCAGGAAACTACTAAGGAAAGTTTCCCTTCAAATGTTTTAATTGTGGAAAGATAGGTCACTTTGCATCTAAGTGTCCGCACAATAAGAAGGACCAAAAATATGAAGGTGAAGAGGAGTACAAATCCAAGAGATTTGGTAAAAAGAAAAGTTTATGTCTAAACAATGATGACTCTTCAGGAGACACAGATAGTGACTCTTCTTGTGAAGATAAGGTTAATGAATTTATGCTTATAGACAAAGAGGATTATGGTAATAAAAGCATAGTAAGTGATGTCAATGATGAAGAAGTTGTGGTTGACTTGGAAGGAGAACTGATCGGTTCCCTAGAAGAAATTGCTAGACTCGGATTTAAGAAGAAAAAGAAAAAACAATTGTTGATACATTTCGAGAAACAATGTAAAAAACCTAATGAAGAATTTTCCTTGCTAAAATTGGAATTATAAGAGGCAAATAAAATAGAGAACACTCTGAAACAATAGTTATCAGAGAAGAAGGAAAGATGTGAAGCCTTGGAAGAAGAGGTAGTAAAAACCAAAAAAGAGATGGAGAAGTTTAAAGCATTGTATCTTCAAAATCTTCCAAGCATTAAAGCCTCAGCAGAACTAAACGACATTCTGAGAAAATAGAGATCTCCTTTGTTGAATATTGGTTTAGGCTATGTAGGTCGTTCAAGAAGAAAACAGACAGAAAGAAAAGAGCCAGTAAAGATGATCAAGTTCCAAGTCAACAGGCAATCAAACCATGTGAGTACTATGCCACCAGAAACTAATAAAGACAAGTTGATTCCTGATGAAAAACAAAGATATCAGAAGACAGAGAAAAAAATTCCAAGAAGAAGGCCATCCTTTAGGTACCAAAATTTATTCCATGGTTACTATTTTTACTGCTCTAATTTTGGTCATAAGATTGAAAACTGTCAAATTAAGTTTAGAGACATGCAACTGAGGAAGTCAAGAAATACAAAATCCTTGCAACATAGAACTAAACAAACAATGAGTTGACAACGTTGTACCAATCACTTTGACCTATTGAATGATGAGCTCAAATTCTATAACTTTCATAACTTCGTCCACAAAGCTGCAAACTTCCATATGAATAATTACAAAGCAGATCCAAGGATAAAACCCTTAGCTAGAAACGCCAGCACATGGAAAAAGAAAGATTGTAAGATAAAGTTTGTAAACTTGGGAAAAGTGGTGGCTAAAGGCATAAGGATAGATAATAATGTTGATATTGAATCCTCCCCTACAGGTAAAGAAGAAGAATCATATACAATAATAGATTGTTCTGTTAGCATTTATCCCATTAAAGAAGTAGAAGAAGAATCATGTCATAAGATGGAAGCAGAAATTGTGAATCTTGGAAAGAAAGTTGAGAAGTCAAACACCCAAATCAAGTTCTTGAACAACTCCATGACCCCGGATGAGATCTTGGATAGTCAAAGATCACCAAATGACAAATCCGGTCTTGGATACAACAAGGAATAAATCATTACTCCTAAGAAACTTGATGCAAGACCTTCATTTGTAAAGGGTGAAGACAAGTCTAAAACAGGTCCTTCATTTGTAAAAAGGGAAAGCAGGTATGGCTCAGGTTCTTCATGTTCAAGGAATGAAAGAAATACTACAATATTTAGAAGATCAGGTCAAGGAAGACATCCAAAATATACTCATACACCTTATTATAACCTTAATTTGCACCATACATGCTTACCTGGTATCAGGCCATCTCAGATCCCTTCTTTGCCAAAGCATTGATGAACAACTCTTTAAAAAACCTCTTTTATAAGGGCCCATGCGCCCTACTTCATTACTGCAGGTGTGTACATGCTAGCTGACCTAAAATAGCCCATGTGGACCTACAAAAGCATGAAAAAAGGAAAATTGCCAACGGAACACACAGCTTTGGGTGAGTTAACTGAATCTTCCGACCATGCATGGCCAAGGGTTCGTCCAAATACCTAGCTTCTTCTAGCCTATAAAAGAACGGTTAGGGGTCCCATTTGGAGGAGGAGAAATATAGTAAAGAAACTCTGCCCAATTGTACATTCCCATTGTCCCAACCCTTTAGCCATCCTTATGCAAAGAGAGATACAAAGAAAAGAAGTTGGAGGACATTTGAAGAGGAGCCCAGGATTAGGTTCATGGAGCAGTGGCTAGCTTCATCATTGTAAGTTGATTTGTTGAAGTTAATACTAAAGAGATACTTTTCTCATCCTGCCATATGAGGTTCTTATGATTTGTTGCATACTTGTTTATTGAATCTCTAACCCATTAATCTATATATCGAATGCATGCGGAGTTTGTTGTTTGTTTTGTGTGAATGCAGGTCATCCTTGGGAGGAGAGTTGCAAACAAAAAGTGATCAAACGTAAGGAAGGATCTACATCAAACGTCTGTAATAAGGTACACTCCCTTAACTATGTATTTGCTTAAGAATAATGGGGATTAGGTCTGGGACAACGATAGAAAGTAGATATCCTTAGGTCTTTTATGCATGCATATTTCAACCCTAATTGCTAGTCCGTAGAGGGATTTCCCACCACAACAGAATTGGCGACCATACTGGGGACATCTCTAGGGTTCCTGGGGAAATATTTTTAGGTAGTTTCAAATGACTGGCTTTCTTTCCTGTTTTTTGAAGTTTCTGCAAAGTCTGAGCTAACAGAGAGTCTGGTCTTCCATACCAGCTATCTCTGTTATTTGCTTGACTGTGTTTTTTCGAGACCCACAGAGGTACACGTAGTCTGCATAAGGCCTGCACGCGTGTACCCGCTCCCTACTCTCTTACAGCCTACGTGTAAACGCTAGCTGAAGAAGTAGCAGTAGCGTGTAGATTCCATAAAAATTTTGAGGCAGTCATCCTCTTCCCTGTTAGAATCAGTCATTCGGGGTTTTCTGGAATTCTTTCTAAGTCTCGGTTGTTCGCAGTCTCATCTCAGATTGGTTTGTTTTATGAATTTTTTCCTTACATTGTTTTCTTTTTCTGTTAAAAAGAGTGTCCAAGCCTTCAAGAGATCCTGGTTTTCAATATCAGTGGTCCCTTCCTGGTTTGGATAGTCTGTTTTTAGTTGTTTCAGAGTTTTAGAGATACACACGGCATGTATTAGGCCAACACGTCTGTACACACCCACTAGCTTTACACATCTCGCGTGCACACGCTTGCTATTGGATTGTCAGTGGTGTGCTTGTGAAGGATAGTTTTTGTTAAGGGTAAGGCAGTCATCCTTTCCCTTGATAACAATTACACCTCTCAGGTTTTTGAATCTCTGTCCTAGCAGTTAGTAGCTTAGGGTTGATCTTAGCCTTAGCTTGCTTTTTTCATTTAAAAGTTGTCATTAAAAAATTTTCTTTAGGGTTTTTAGACAAGTGTAAGAGTCCTTTTTTAAGTTGTTAGTGTGTGATTTATTGAAGTGATTCTTTGCGATCTGTGATTAGGAAAGAATTGTTTTTCTTGGTTTTTTACTTGCTGGTATTTTTCCTTTTTTCTTTATCAGCATTTTAATAAATAAAAAAAAATCTCTTTCATTTTCTTGTTTGGTTGAAAAGTGTGATTTTGCATTAGTAGCCAGGGAAAAATATTTTTTTTCTTAAGTTCTTGATAGTTTACTTAGATCGTAAGTAGATCATAGTCGAGTGAAATCCTTCTTTAAGTTTGTTGATTCAAAAGATCTTAGAAAAAAAAAAAAAAAATTGAAAAGTTGTTGAAAATTTGTGTTAAGTAAAATATTTTGTTTCCAGCTTTCTTTTCATTTTTTACTTTCATCTTTCAAACATAATTAGTTTCACTTTCATACCTCCTGACATAAGGAAATCCATAAAATTAATGCTAAATCTAAAATTTCTTAGACTTTTATGTTTGTAAGGTTAACCAACTAGTTCAGGATTAGGGCCTTGGATTAGGTTGGAGAAGAAACTCTTCAAGGCCATTAAAATAAAACATTTGAGTCTGAGTTAGAGAGTGTCCAAGTCCAGTGTCGTGAAAGTTATCCGGGACCCCCCTCTAAAACAAGGGATAAAAATGAGGTCATGTGCAGAAAGGTAGCGGAGATAACCCCTCCAAAGTTAGACCAATCGTAGTGGAGAACACATATAGAGGGCTTGTTTTGGGATTTTGTCGATTGCATTTTCCATGGGGCTTCATGGGTCTCGAATCTATTTGAGATCTTCAGTTGTCTTCTATACCACTTTATTTCGATACCCTTGACAGGTTTTAGGCTCGATACCCTGCTCATTGTGGTCTACCCGACTTTCGACTATACCCGCTTGGTGACTGTTTACGTGCTGGCAACCTAGTTGCCTATCTTTTCTAAGGACATACACATGTGACTATAGGGGTATACAGCGGTACTTCGGATAGACATCGGGCCATGCCTTACAGAGTATACCCGGAGGGTGCTTCTGTGTTCGATTTTCACTTGCACCAATAAGTTTCTCTAGTGTTGGTTGTTGTAACTATTCTTCCAATTAATTTAGTGTTTGCCTGTCTTATCTTATAGGGACTTTTTAGTGTGTGTTTCTTTTGAACGGTTAGACTACCCTAGTGTGTCTTTGATCTTCTCACACAGTGGAAGATCACAAGCTCTGCCGGTCACGAAGGATTCTTGGCCTACCACCAGTTACACTGGAGCCACCCCTGCCACCACTAAGGCGAAAGCTAGACCAACAAGGGTCTTTTGAAGTGACCGGGTCATAAGCAATTGTGCCCAACTAACATCTAGAGGAATCGACCATTGTATACCTTGGAGCGCAAGCTTTTGGTCTGGTTGAAACCTCCACCACTGATATTTCGGCACCCACCATCGTACTGATTCATCCTTACGAGTGCCAGACAGTGTCGCACACAACAATGGAAACAAATGTTGTTACTCCTCCTGGGAATTATTCAATTCCCACTACGATTGTCACCATAGGAGAGTTTCCACCTCCTAATACACTATCACCAGTTCGTGCCTCCATGGTCTCGACCACAATTACATCTCACAGTGGTTTGATCCCGTCTCTGGCAGCGGCCACAACCCCTTTCACACCAAGTGCGACAGGCCCTCCGTTCTCATATGGGATGCCTAGTTCAGGTACAAGTCCTGTACTTTCCTACTCCACTTCACAGACTTCATGTCTGGGGGTAGGGATCTGTATTTATCCTCTGCAAGGACACATGGGGGGCATTCCTGCTCCTTTTAACGCTTTCCCTTACGGGGGAAGTCATATACCTCCTTCGTTCCCTTCACTCGGTGGCACGCATCAATAATCCATCGGGCTAGCCGCACACCATAGTTTATTTGGAGTGGGGAGTCAAGTACCACCTTCACATAATATGTGAGTAGGTTCGACACCATTTTCTTTGTTTGGTGTGTTTGGTAACAACGCTTTCTCGTTAGCTACTTTCTTGACTAGGGGAAACCCCAGTTTTGGACAATATATTCCTATGCAGGGTACTATTCCTGCACAGGGGGCACACCCAGGAACTTCTTCCACACCAGGGCCTTGGCATTTTGGGTAGGGATCTGTTCCCTCATCTGGAATGCTGATATGGGGTAATTATTTTCACAATCAATGGAACCCCAGACAAAGTACTATGCCTATCCCCAAGGGACCAACATGGGGYAATCCTTCCCAAAGTCCTTCGAATGTAATGCATGCCCAACCATCTATGTCCTATTTTGGAAATCAGTCGATGATGTCTCCTTACACACAAAATCCTTATGCTGGCCATGGCCATGGTTTTTACCAGAACCCAGGCCAGCTGTCGAACTTTTCCTAGCAACCTGGTGCCAGTCAAACTCTAGGCCTCTTTTTCCCAAGTTATCACCAACAACCCAAACTACCTTCCCTGGCCACCTTGCATTTTCCAGACTTAACAAGGTTATTGAATACCTAATCTGTCATGATCCGTGTTGGCCTCCTATGCCGACGAAGTTGCCTTCAAACATCCAAAAGTTCAAAGCCAAGCCTAACGAAGATCCAAGAGATCATGTGACTACCTTCCATCTTTGGTGCTCATCTAACTCATTGAAAGACAACTTTGTACAGTTGTGATTATTTCAACGTACTCTCATTGGGAGTGCCATGAAATGGTACATTCAGCTCGATCGCTCAAGATACTCTTCCTTCAGTGAACTCGCAATGGATTTCCTAAACCATTTCCAGTTACCTATGAGATACGACACTGGCACCAAATTGTTGGCCAATTTCTCACAAACAAAAGTGGACCATATCTCTGATCACATTCGAGAATGGAGGCATAGAAAGATCTTAATTAAGGTACCAGTCCCACCAACATTCCTTCTTGAGTGGTTTCTTAAGTCTTTGGTCCCATAGTTGTCCAAGGACGTCATGACGTCAAGAGTATTTTTCGAAGAAGACACCATCATGAGAGCTCAACAACTTGAGCTAATCTATTCTTAGTCCAGTTTATTATACGAGATCTTGCCATATGCACCATGATTTACACTTGATAATACCAGACAGAGAGCGGGACCGCATGTCGATGGTATTGTTGGTTCAACACAAACAATGCCCACTGAGCAATTGACGAAGCAATTGCAACAATTTTCTATACAACACACAATGGCCAGCCAAACTACTTCTTCGGCTGCTCCCCTACCAAAACTTTGGATGTACACACAGTGCAATTGACTAATCAAAAGGCCACCAAATAGCCTGAAGGAAAGAAAAAATAGTGAAAGAAGGGTAAGGGGGATAAAAAACCTACCAATAATGTTGGCGGGGACAACACTGAGAAACGGAAGGTGAGGTATCCATGCAACTTATGCGTGAAGGACCACCCAACCCATCTATGTCCTCGGCTTGCAGAAGCCCAAAAGTTTGTGACACAGAAACAACCTGTTGTGTTAACCAATCCATTTCAACATGGGAAAAATCTAACTCAAGCCTCTACAAGCACAGAAGGGGGCAGTCAAGGACCCTTTCCGTCTTCAAACAACCCCACATCTGTGAATGTATATATGGTGAAGGGTGATTCTTTTATATCGACTAGAGCGCATGACTATAGTAAACCAAGAATTTCTGAGAAGGGCAAAGAAGCCGAACTCCCATCTCTTCCTCTATAGATTGAGAAGATGTTGGGTAAAACAATGACATGCATCCCCAAAGGTGCGTTCAAAAACTCTTCTCACAACCCAAATGCAAGGGCCGCCCAGAACTATTCTGTGGTGGAAGATTTATCCCAAACCCCTTGTGCGATGTCCACTTCAGAGGTCCTCCAAAGTTACCCTTCCCAGAGGAAAGCCTTGTTAACCAATTTAGGATTTACCGAGACTTGTAATCCAGGTACAATCATGCTAGATACAACCGACCTAAAACCTCGTCTACCTTACCATGTAGCGTTTCAGATAATAGTGGCTTATCCCACAAAAACGTTTACTTGGAATATCTTCCACATGGTGGTCGATGAGGGAGCCTCGACATGCGTTATGTCATTGGAATGTTGGAAGGTCGTTGGCCAACCCATTTTGTCTCTATCACCTACTCTCCTCATTGCTTTCAACAGTCGTTCATTCTGACCACATGGTATCATTCCCTCTTTCCCCATGTAGTTAGGAGGGAAGCCCATGTGTGTCGAGGTAGAGGTAGTCGATGCTCCCCTCGACTATAACCTCTTGTTAGGAAGGAGTTGGAATTATGCCATGCAAGCTGTGGTTGCTACAGTCTTTCGAGTCTTATTGTTTCCACACAAGGGCCAGATAGTGACCATCGATCAATTGTGTTTCTCTAGACCTGACCCTTCATTGGGGGCATCCACAGTCTCGATGATCGATAATCCTTAAATAGGTGTAGTCAACATAGGGGTTGGTTTGTGCCCATCTTTGATGGGTACCTTCGATTACCCGCCCCCTCAAGGCGATATCAAGTTTATATCCAATCACCATAAGGTTGAGATTTTTCAAGTTTTGTCGTTCCACACAAATTACTTCACCGATCCGTGGATACTTCCTTCCCCATCAGCCATGATGGAGGGGACAGGGCATCCGAGCATGTCCATGCCCTTGTCTGCAGCTAAAGTATTGTACTCTTTAGTCTAGCAAGCTTCAGCCAACCTCAATCCAACTCCTGCACAAGAGTTCGATCCTCTTCTAGAGCCTATTTGGGCTCAAGGTTCTCTCACTAACACTGATTCGTTAGACTTAGTCTTGCCCTCGGACGAAGCATTAATTGAAGCAAGGACTAGTCTGGACAAACCCTGGGATGATCTTCATCACAGATCATACTTCCTCCCAGAGTTAAGTAGAATCAAGGCCGGAGAATTCACCTTGACTATGACTGGAGATAGGTCTTGTCCTATTAATCCCTTAGCTACACAAGAGGTCTATGCTGAGGGTAATATGGAAACCATCATTGAAACCTTATCGATCAATATATCCAGAACCCCTAGCGGTGTAGACAATGTTTTCATCGGAGCATATTGCTCCCCCAAGGAGATACCCGACATCGACCCACAAAGTGTCGATCATGAGCTAACTTTGTTGTTTTTCAAGCTCTCTTTGAGATCCAAAATCAACATCTGGCGAGACTACATTTATGCTTTTCGATCTCATCCGGATTAACTGAGAAAAGTAACCCCTTTGGAGTCTTCTTTAAGCCCTTTTCAGACTCCCTAAAGATGAAAATATTGTCGAGTGACCTTGTTTATTCACACTCGTTAAATTGGTCTAGAAGAACGTTCCTTACACGGGTCTTATTTTAATCCCTTTTCAGACCCTCTAAACATAAAAATATTGCCGAGCGATCTTGTGGCCTTTCACGCTCATTAAACTGAAATTTGAAGTCACGTCTCTCCGGTGGTAGTTTACCCCTTTTTCGGTCCAGACGGTCAACTGTACGAACAAAGGTATACTCTATGGAACTTCAGTGCTTTAGAAGAGTACTCTCAGGTATAATTTTATCCCTTTTTTGGGCCTAAGGGATTAAACTTACGAAGAAGGAACCCCCACAGAGTCCATATTTAAGCTCTTTTTAGACTCCCTAAAATTGAAAAGATCGTCGAGTGACCTTATTCTTTCACACTCGTTAAACTGGTCCAGAAGAACATTCTTGATGGAGTCCATAGTTAATCTTTTTTCACACTCCTTAAAAATGAAAAAATGGTTGAGTGATGTTGTGAGGGAAATATCCCTATGGACTAGCAAATAGAGTTCAGACTTTGCATGCAGATATGACCGAAGAGAAACTACTTTCTACCTTCATCCCTAGATTTAAATCCCCTTTTCTTAGTAAATGCATGGAAAGAGCAACCTACCTCGTTCCCAGCGTTTGATGTCGATCCTCCGTTGTACTTGATTACTTGTTCGCAATACTCCTTCCAAAGCTGACCTGCATCCAAGACAAGCAACAACTATGCATGCATCCTACTTATATACTAATGGGTTATAAATCCAAAACATATACTAATCAAACTATAAAAGTTCATGAATTGGGACGAGAAAAGAATTTTCTTTATTACTTTGAATGAGTCAACTTACAAAAGTTGAGACCAGCCATCGATCCGCAAACCCGATCTTGGGCTCCTCTTCTACTGTCCTCCAACTGCTTTGCTTTGAATCTCCTTTGGCACAAGGAAAGGCTATAGGGTTTGGACAATGGGAATACGTAAATGGGCAGAGTTTCTTTGCTATATTTTTCCTCCTCCAAATGGAACCCTTACCCCTTCTTTTATAGGCTAGAAGGAGCTAGGTATTTGGACGAACCCTCGGCCATGCATGGCCAAGAGTTTCAGTTAACTCACCCATAGCTTTTGTGGTTCGTCGGAAACTTTCCTTTTTTCATGCTTTTGTCGATCCACACAGGTTGTTTTGGGTCATCCAGTGTGTACACGCGTGCAGTAATGGAGTAGGTCGCGTGGGCCTTTATAAAAGAGGATTTTCAAGGAGTTGTTCAACAGTGCTTTGGTAAAGAAGGGATATGAGTTTCCCTAATGCCAAGTAAGAATGTGTGGTGCAATTTAGGGTTATAACAGATGCCCCCTAATGTGTGAGGTTAGAAGAGCATCTGATGGCCTAAATACATTACCAATATTTACTGATGTGTCGAACGATTGAGCCCAAGGATTAGGAACCGGGAGGTGTCGTCTGCAAAATAACAAATGTCTCACCGAGGTGGGCATACCCATGCTCGGGATAAAATAGAACCATGGCTACAAATCAAATACATTGTATATCCATATCAAATAACTATAAAGAGTAGCCACGAACAATACACAGCGGAGCTACATCTCAAAATTAGAAAGATATACATATAGAGTATCCATCTTCCAGAAGCTGATTCAACCTAATAGCTGGAGATGAGATCTTTAGAGCTCGAGAAAAAACATCAAAATATTCAAAACTTGGGTAGGAGTGTAATATGAGTGTACGACTGCACTACCCAGAGGTCTTCAATGGCTCGTCAGTCATGGACTTGATAATATTGATGATCAAATTGAAGGCTTCAGTGATTTCGAACAAGGACTTGATTGGATGTTCAGGATGATCGGGTATGAGGACAAGAGACATATTGCAAAGGGGCTGACTAAAGCTTGGTGACAAACTTCCCTTGGATAACAACACGACAAATGATGAGACTCAAGTGGCATGGCATTAATCATAAGTCTACGAAGCAGGAGGCAACACAAACTCTCCATATGTTTGGAAGGATAACCAAACAGTGGAGGACACAACTCTATATAGCGAGGAAAGCTTCCTAAGGTCGTACTACATCCCATAGTCTGATGAAAAAATGGACAGATGTGCTTTATCCAAGGGTGACTCATTATGCTTCCAATAAATAAAATACTTTTCCCTTCCTCTTTTTGGGGTATATTTGATTTTTTTTTCTTTTCAATAATTGTGGAAAAAGAATAAAGGAACATTATGTTACAAAGGAGGAACGAGTGTTGCAAACATACAAGATCAAGGCACAAGGACAAGAATGATGTTCTAGTAGAATGATACTCAGGAAACATCCTCTGGGGACCAAAGGTGTTAAGACGCAGAAGCAAACTATTACAAGGATGGCATATAAGGTATGCAAATGTTGTTAACAAAAGACACAATGGTAACGTCCTTCGATGTAAATTTAATGAGCCCAGAGAAGGTAAGATCGGTGGTTTTTCATATTTAGAGAATCTGAAAAACATAAAAGGAGACTCCATTGGGGTACCTTTTTCGAATATAGTCTAGTCAGTTCAAAAAAGGGGTAAACTAGCACCAATAAGATGTCGATTCAAAACCATTTTAACGAGTGTGACAAGGACAAGATCACTAGGCTATTTTTTCATTTTTAAGGAGCCTGAAAAAAGCTTAACTATGGACTCCATTAGGAATGTTCTTATGGACCAATTTTAATGAGTGTGAAAGAATAAGGTCACTCAACAATCTTTTCAATTTTAGGGAGTTTGAAAAGAGCTTAACTATGGACTCCGTTGGGGTTCCTTCTTCGTAAGTTTAGTCCCTCAGGCCCGAAAAATGGATAAAATCGTACCTGAGAGTACTCTTCTATAGAGCTGAAGTTCCATAGAGTATACCTTTGTTCATATAATTGATCGTTCGGACCGAAAAATGGGTAAACTACCGCTGGACAGACGTGACTTCAAATTTCAGTTTAACGAGCGTGAAAGGCCACAAGATCACTCGACAATCTTTTCATGTTTAGAGGGTCTGAAAAGGGCATAAAAGAAGACCCATTATTTTTTGGGAGTCCTGAGGGTGAGATCAAGAGTGAAGAAGAATCATGCAAATGAGGCTCAAAATCATATTCAAGAAAGACTATAAGGACTCTCGAGCCTATAGTGTTTTAGAGAGGGCATGGACACAATAATGCAACCAGGACCTACCTAGGGCATCCATGTTATGGTAAGCTCTACCGCCAAGTTGTGATACTTCTAAAGTAGATATGATGGTTCTGTGTCACAACCTGATGGGATCGATCCTATGGCAGAGGAAAAATACAACGAGACACAAAAGTTGAGGCAGTAACCTAACCTATATGCTCAAGTTGATTCTTGGAAAAAATTTCATGGACCGTCAAAATTTCCTCAGAACTCAAGAAAATGTCCCAAGACCCGATCAAATCCCTCCCATATAACTCCTGAATCACTCTAAATGGTTTTTATTACAAATAAAATGATAAGGGAGGCCAAAAAAGTGACAAAAAGAGGCCAAAAAGTCTATAAATAGAAGTTGGGAGCTTATTATGACCATTGTTGATTTGGAAATTGACTCTGGAGCCAGAAGACCCCCTTTGATAAAAACGGTGATTCTGAGAGCTATAGTGGACGAAACGAACTTCCGCTTGGACCAAGTAAGTACAAACTCCCCTATCTAGCTATTCAATTCTTTATTTTTGATTTTCATTTCATCTTTTGGGTGGGCGTCGACCTTTAAAAGGTCGGCCCTAGGTCCATGCAGGTTGTCTCTGGACAGGCCGCATGTACACTCGGGTAGAGTAAATCCTGCCTGCATGTACACACGACTGTCACCTAGACATCACATGTGGACACCCCTTTATAGACAAAAGAACCAAATAACACTCACTCACCCTCCTGAACTTTGTTGTGTTGGCAGGATGTATGTCCACTGGAGGGAAAGGGAGCATGAAGAAGTTAGTGAGTTGGTTGCGGGAGATCCAAATGTCATGGCCGTGTTGATGCAGTGTGGTTTA
>SNQJ01S0229789.1:0-12688 GCA_010110895.2 Picea sitchensis
TGTCCAAATACCTTTATCAATCTTGTGGTCCAAAACCCATGACTAGGGTTGACATCAATGACAACAACCAATCTTCCAACAGGATGTTTACCAAATATTTCTGTAGGCTGGTTGGATTTTTTATTTTAAGAAGCTACAGGGGTTTAATGAAGTAGAGGTATTGGATTTCAGTCATAATCTCATAGAAGGGCATTCAATGGTGCACGGGGTGAGGATTCCAGTGACAGAAGAAACCGTGGATGTTGTGACAGGGTTGTCGACCACAGGAGAAATATGGTTTACCATAAAATCACATATTCCCGATGAACATAAGGGTTTTCTCATGGAAAATGAACAATTTCATACCAAGGACCAAGTTACAGACGTAAGTTCCTTACCAGAACCATGGGGGAAAGTATCAGAATTTGTAAAAAGGTACATTACATGCGAAGGAATATATCAAGTTGTTTATTTTTTTGATTTTATCCTACTGTCACATTTAAGACATTAGAAGCTCATAAACATCCCTTATTTACTCCTTCATTCCTTGCATAATATGGCTCACTTTGTCAAGAAATCAAAGAATACCAAGAATTGTCTTTCCAATCACAAACTGATAGGGTTGTTGATTCGTAAAGGAATGAGCATTCCTAATGACCCATTACTTGAAGTGAAAGAACAACCAATTCATTTACTTGGTGTTATGGCCAACCCAGAGAAACCAAATCCTCAGCCCTTGACTACACCAATAGTTAAAGCCCTGACTGCAAATACTTGTAAGTTGAATCTGAGAACCAAACGCAAAATCATAAGCACCTCTAACACCACTTAGAAAATCATCGACAATGTTGAGCCAGAACAACTAAACCCTATTCATACAGTTGTAATTGAGCCAGCAGTTGACAACGCAAACCCTTGACCAATTCATGAGCCTCAACCCTTGGCTACAACAGTGGTTGTTGAGGAACTCCCTTCTACTCCTTAAGCTAAGAAAAATAAAACCCCTGCTTATGTTTTTACATTACCTAGGAAGAGAACTAGGTCAGCAAGATCTACTGAAATAACAGTTACAGACCCTATTGTAACAACCAGTACGTCGAATACATATCCTATTGAACCAACAACAACTCAAAACCCTCATATTGTTGCAACAACTATTCAAGCCCCTACTGTCACTTCCAGTGAATCATCTCAGAAAATAAAACGTCAAACGAGAGGCAAGTCTCAGAGAGGCATTGACAAAGTTGCACCAGGAGTAACTCAAAACCCTCATGTTGTTGCGATAGAGTGTTCTGATTTTGCTGATGCTCAGACACTACCAGATTTTGACATTACTAATACAAACCTGCGAGAGCTACAAACTGATCCTATGGAAATACGTACCAGATTTTACCTTGTGCAAGGAACTTCAAGAAACCATTTTGTCAATTCAGGCCAAATGTAATCAAATTGCAGCAGAATCATCAGCTCTGCTTGATGATTCTGTGCATCACTCATTGAGTGACGATGTATAGATTACACTAGACCCCAACATCCCAGAATTTCCTCCTTGTCTAGTTGTTGAATAATTCCCTCCTTTTCCTCAAGCAACGAAAATGAAAGCCCTTGATTTTGTCTCTACATTACCTAGGAGGAGAACTAGGTCATCAATGTCTACTGAAGCAGCAATTGGATGGAATAATATGGCACAGTTGATTCCTATTCTTCATCCATTATCCTCCATTTTTAACAAAGTGACTGCCACACAAGAACCAGTCCCTTCCAACAACATGAATGTGACACAAGAACCAGCCTCTTCCCAGAGCTTAATTGTTACACAAGAACCAGTTTCCCGGGAAGAGATTGTTCCACAAGAACCAGTCATGCCAGAATTCATTGTTGCACAAGAACAAGTTGCCTAGGAAAAGACTATTCCACAAGAACCAAACATGCGAGAATCATAGAAAAACCATCGCTCGTCAGTGTATCTGCCACACAAGAACCAGTTACACAAAATAGTGAGGATGTGCCACTTGCTCAACTATTTTCTCAAATTGAGAAGAATATAAAGGATACAAAAAATTCCAAGATTACTGAACTAAGGAAGGAAAGTGAAAGCCTCAAAGCAGAGTTGGACTCCCTAAAGAAGGAATTGCAGGTTGCTCGACAAAAAAACCCAGAGGGGATAACTTTGGACATATTAGCACTGACAAAAGCTATTATTGACCAAAATAAAGATCACATGTGCTATGAATGTGGTAATATTTATTTTCAGGTAGGGTATAAAATAGTGAAAGTACCAGTCATTGGTCATGCTAAAGAACTGACCAATCTCTCAGTCAAGACAGAACATGACCTTACTACTCCACAAAAACCAGTAAGGTAGAGGAGATCTCAATGTAATAGGGTAGTTGTTGGTTTACCAACAGCTTTTACACAAGAACCTTTGTTACACACTCAAACTGATTCTGTTCTTGAAGAAAAAGCAGTATAGACAGATTTTTGAAACAATGGATGTTGGGGGTACACACAGGTTTTTCCCATACTGGTACTTAATAGTTTTGTCTTAGAAATTTGCACTAGAGGAGTCACTTCCCTGACTCAGATTTAGAGTAAGGCTTGAATGTGTTTTGCATGAGGACATGCAATGTCTTCAGTTGGGGGGCATGTTAGGACCCAAAAATGTCCCTTTTTCACTATAAATTTTGCTCATTCAACCTTATCATTTCTATGCTAAATGCCTACTATAATGTTTGCTAAGACCCTTTTCCCAAGGTATGAATCATTGATCTTGATTTTATATTCTTATTTACTTAAAACATTTGATTGGTAGCGTTTATCATATTTTACCCATGAATGTTCAACTAATGATCAAAATGTGTAGAACATCCAAGTCTTGAAGAAATATCGCTACCGTTACACCAGTTGTTACGGCTATGCACCAGTTCTACATACTGTTACATGACTACAACAATTGTGCACCTTTCCTGAAAGTTGTTACACTTGCTTTAATAGATGCCCACTGATCCTGGAAGATGTTACACCTACTACAACAGATGCCCACCGATCCTGGAAGCTGGTATATCATTCAAATCTGAATCATGAAGATCGATCCTTAATGTTGTTACACATTTCGGCTCACGCTGGTGATCAAGATCATTTACAGATTTTGTAATGATGTCAAATCTTTTTATCATACGAACAACTTGAGAATCTCAAATTCTCAAGGTTGTTCTGAGTCCGTTTCAACTGAATGACTATGTCTTTAAATAGAAAATCTTTTGTAATCATTGGTGCCGAAGATTAGTTGTGTAACAGTGAAGTGAAGTGAAGCATTTTGTATCTAAACATTATGGTGATTTAACAAAGAAAGTGATTTGAGTTTCTCCAACCTACTATAGTCTTTTCGAGTGGATTCGGTGAGAAGGAGAGGGCCCACCTTCCTCACAGACTCCCCTCTGTTTTGAGTTTTAGATTAACTTCTTTGAGTTGGATGATTTATCTATTTAGCATTCTAGAATACATTTGTTGTTACAATTTAGTCCCTTTTTGTTAAATGTGCATCAGTGTGTCTCATGAGAGTTAAAGTCAATTGTTGAATATTGCTGGAGAATCGCTTTCCCATTTGTGCATTAGATTAAATATCTGTTTTCAAGCAAAAGAAAATGAAAGTGTGAATTCCTTTCTGCAATTAAGTAGATTTCCTTTAATCAATTAGCACAGAACTTCCTTCTGCAAGAGTAAAATAGAAAATTAGAATAGATTAGATAATCCAAGATTCTTATACACTCATCAATTTTTATTTTAATTATGCAAGTGTGAATTCAATTCTGTAGAACTCCAGCTATGTCAGCAACTTGTGTTAGTGTTCAACTTTTCAATTTAGTTTCTTTAGTTTTCCTTACTACAATTTGATTAGTGTTTCTTTCAAAATCTAGCATAGACTGTGCACAATTATCTTACAATAACAAAACTTCCCTGGGTTTGACAATTTGTATTGAACACCTTAATTATCTATTTATTTAGACAATTAAAGTGCCCAACAGAGGCATTCCTAAGTTGTCCCCACCACATCCAGAATCTGTCTTCCATGTAAGAAACCCAACTGCTCCTCAGCTAAACCTTTGGAAAGAATCGGCCTCAGTCTATTAGCCATCAATTTTGCAATAATTTTATAACATAAATTACAAAGTGAGATGGGGCAGTAATCCCCGAAAGTGGTGGGATTATTGGCTTTTGGAATTAACTTGATGAAAGTAGAATTTAATGATTTAATCACCTCACCATTAAGTCTTGAATCCTCAACCATGCCGAGAAGATCGTCACCCACCAGCTCGAAAAAGTGGAGGAAGAACTCCATTGTTTGAAATACATATATACCTGAAGTTTGATATGTTTTACATTGAATTTTATAAGACTTTGATATAAGATAAAATTAAGATATATGACTTAGAGAACCAAATTGCACACACTAAATCTATAAAAAAAATTATCAAATCATACACATATTTATGCAAGAAGATTTCTTCAAGAATAAAACAAACTCACAAGGAAATCTCTCAACCACACACACATAAATAGGATCTAATAGTTGGAGAAGATCTCTCACAACTAACTAGATCCAACAAATCCAAACCTATCTCTGTAAGCATTAATTCTAACACCCTCCCTTAATGCTTGCATCACAAACAACAATATTGAAATTACATAAAAATATTTTTGGAACTTTGATCTATGTTTGGTCTGGTCTTCATCAACATTTCTACCCACTCTGAAATCTCATAGACTATGCTCTTTCTCAACCATAAAATTTTATCTACCACTTGATCCATTTAAGATATAATTGCTTTTGATCATGAATGACATATTTGTAGGACCGATGATTCTCAACTACCATGAAAAATAGTCTCGATATTGAATCACTCTATTGAAATTACATAAAAATATTTTTGGAACTTTGATCTTTGTTTGGTCTGGTCTTCATCAACATTTCTACCCACTCTAAAATCTCATAGACTATGCTCTTTCTCAACCATAAACTTCGAGCTATCACTTGATCCATTTAAGATATAATTGCTTTTGATTATCAATGACGTATTTGTAGGACCGATGATTCTCGACTACCATGAAAAATAGTCTCGATATTGAATCACTCTATGAACATACTTCCATCTCTGAAAACACAACGAACTATATATTTCACAGGTTATGTAGGAAAGTAGTTTTGATACTAAATGTATCGTGAAATCAATCATATGACTTGACCATTTTTTCACATACACACAAACACACAAAGATAACCTATAATCGTTGTTCTTGGAGCACCGAAGGACAACAAGAAACATCATCTTATAACATATTGTAGAGATAATTAAATGAATGATATGTTCTTGTAGAACCTAAGTATGTCAAGAAACATATGCTAAAACTATGTTACTCTGTTCTATGAGCAGTCTTTTTCATAATATAATTTTACAAAAAATAAAATAACACTAATATATTTAACACAAATTCAAACACCACTACTCCCTTCCTTTAAAATCTCTCTACAACGATAGTTTTCTTTCACCAGATAGGAAGAATCCCTTAGTACCTTTGTGCATACCATATCTAGAGTGACAACCATTTCTCTTTGTTTCCAAAGCATAGTGAGCATGAACACGAGCTTGAATTTCGTTGGCTTCTTGATAACAAACCCATTTTTTTACCAATTTCAAAATGTTTTTCCTATAAATACTGTTGAACTCATTCAATCATTGGAACTCTGCACTCACCTTCAATCCCACAACCTACTTAAACCCTCTTCATTTTATTTTCCATACGTTCCATCTTACCTATTCCGTGTAACCTTTATGCTACTTCTCTATAACTTTCTTGTTCGCTACCTTCAATTTCCATTCAAAAGACAGAGAATTTTTTTTCTTTGACGTATAACAAATTATTAATTGTTCGCAACTCTTTATACAAGAAAAGTTTCACTCCTAAAACTTTCTCTTTATTTCTCGCAGATGTAAGGGCCCTTCCTTTATTTTTCCATGCCCACATCCCCACAAAGGCGGTTGTGTAGTCAACAAAAGGTGTTTAGAATGACCAACTACTTATGCATATGTGAAAATATGATGAGAAATGCTATCGTTGCCAAAAAATTCTCTTATGTGAAGACCTTCTAGAATTCAATCTCCATGAGAACAACGACTGCCTTTACACATATCTTCTCAACAATGGCACATACAAATTGTTGCAATCTATTTTTCAGATCTTCACACAAAACAATGGACACATAGAAAACTAAAAAAAATAATTCAACACTCCTATGATAAGATAATCCTACAGAGTATTACATCTCTAACATATTCCTATCCCTCTCATAAGGGAGCTAAGCCAGAATCGACTCTGACACCAACTTAGAGAACCAAATTGCACACACTAAATCTATATTTTTTTTATTAAATCACACACATATTTATACAAGAAGATTTAGCACAACAAACTCATGAGGAAATCTCTAAACCACACACACACACACACATAAATAGGATTTGATAATTTGAGAACATCTCTCACAACTAACTAGATCCAACAAATCCAAACCTATCTATATAAACATTAGTTCTAACAATATGAGATATTCAAAATCTACAAATAAACATCATAAACTTAAATATAGAGAAAAACATACATTATAATTAGTAAAGGAATTTAGAAATCCACTTTACTCTACTAATTATGATATATCATCAAACCATCATCGTAAGTCAAAGATACTTCACCATATACATTTTATTTAATAAAATTTTAATTGCTAAAATTGTTGAAATGTCAATAATTAAGATGGATCTTTGGTCCCCAGATGGGGTGTCACGGCGCGAAGGGATTTAATGGTGGTGGTTGGGAGGATGGGACTTGGATCTGCCATGTAGCACGCACCATCGTAGCCCATGCCCCTATTAATTCATCCCCCCATGGTAGCTCCTCCCATTTTGTACTTACGACAATCCCTCTATACTCTCGCTTCACNGATGTCTCAATGGGTCTATCACCTCATGCACCTATAATCTTGATTAATGACATCAGGATTAAGTGTATGCTTCTCCTTCTACCTTCTCATTTCCTTTGTTTGCTCCACATCCTCACCCAACACCAGTTTATTTCCTTCACTACCCTCTGGTATATTGTTTTTGTATTCATGCCCCGCCAGTGTGGGTGCTCTAATCATGCCTGGTACCATTCCTCTAGATACATGGCATGCAAACCTGCAAGGGGGTCCTCCCATAATAAAAAATCTGGAGGTTCTTCTGCGTCACTATCTTCTACTGTCCTAGGAGAACAGGTAATTGCTCACTCTCCTTGGTCTTGCATGATGGATTGGTTCGACAACCTTGGAAGCTTTTGAGGCTTTACTACTATGCCTTTTCGAGATCTCCCCTTCACCTCTAGCACTTCTTCACTTCCCCATGATCTGTCAGCTCGACATTGTCGACCTCCCTCCATGTTAATTTCCCAGCCTGGTAAGGACATGGTTCTAACCAACTACAGTCTAGTTGCGAACATGCCACATATTGTGGAGCATGCTACGCACCTTCGGCCAACCACAGAAGCAGTGCAACACAAACCCATACTGACTATGACCAACCAACCTTGTGAGGATTGTGCGCAGATTTTGGACACTGTGCACATTTTCCACGACCTTGTCTTCAAATTGCGCCATGATATGGCAGACATGAGATTCAAGATGAATTTAAAGGATCTTCAAGGGGAGGATGTTACTACTCTTTTTCACTCACTCTTCTCTCTAGAGGTCATTCCAATGACAATGGTTCCGTCAGTGGTGGGCGACATGGGGATTATATTGTTGAAGGACATGACACTGCGTCCAGGCCAAATACTATGACCCCGAGAAATAGGTTTTAGTACTGTCGATGTTATGTTAGCTATTTATCCAAAGTCTATCAGTTTTGTTTTTTTGGTTATGCCCTGCACATCAATATAGTGTCTAGAAAGTTACATTTTTCTTTTTAAGCTAGTCTTCATGATTACAAGTCTTTCTTCATTTAAAGGGTTGGAATGGTTTCCCTATGGGGTAGTCTAGGCTCCAAAACTGTGAACAAGTCTATGGGTTTATATCCTATTTTTGCTTAAAGGACTGGTTTCCCTTCAAGGAAGTCCAAGCTCTATAACTAAGAACCATCAGATTGTAGGTTTCCCTTGATTTTGACACGTAATATATAGATACTAACTTATAAAACAAAAGATGGATCTTTGGTCTAAATATTGTTCCACTATATCAATGATCAACTATATTAAAATATTAAATCTTTGTATTAATTTTTTGAATACACTAATTTAATGTTAATTTATGATTGTGACAACTTTCGTGAGGGACAATTAAAATACTAATGATATGCAAGGAATCATGAATGATACAAAATTTAGTATGTATGATATTTTACATGCAATAAATGTTGTTGGTCAATGTTGAAATGTTGTGGGCCAATGTTATCGATCCAGTTTTGGAAGAATTTGAAGATATTGTGAGACCTTTTTTTGATAGTTGAAAAAATGTTGATATCATGTTTTTTTTACCAATAATTTAATCTTAGATAATTATGTTAATTTAATTTTCTATTTTTCAACATTTTTAAGATACTTATCAATTTAATTAATTTTTTTGCAATTATACATCTTGAGTGGGCCTAATGATTAAGAACATGTGTTTCCTCCTAAGAGGTCACATGTTCAAATCCAGAGGGGGGTAGGGTATGTATACTTCCGTAGACTTTATCAGTAAAATCGTTGGGCGAAGGGGGTCTCATACACCAATTTGGTGTCTGGCTTGGTTGTGACCTTAAAAATAAATTATTATTATTATAATTATATAAATTATAATAATTACTTAAAGATTAGAGTTGAGTAAAGGCATACAATAGATTATATGGTGGGTAAAAGGGCTTGATTTACTTGAAAGCTCTAAAAAGAGAGTATAATACAATGCATTTATAATTAAAAAAATAAGCAATTGTTTGAAGTACTTTCTTAGTCGAAATTGATGCTAAATGTTAATGTATGCATAGTTTCTTCATATACTTAGAGTGAGTTTTTTGTGGTTACACAACCTCATCTTTGTGGGACAAAACATTTCAAATTCCTTTTGTTAGATTATTAGATTTATTGGAATTTTAATTAAGTTTCAATTATATAATATTATAATATTTATGGTTTCCTTTTAGATAAAATTTTGAAAATTAAATTTTGTTATTTGATTTTTTTATATTTAAAAAAAAATTGCTAATTTAAAATGAAATTTATTTAAATTTAAAAAAAAAAAAAAAAAATTGAAAAAATATTTAATTATTTTTAATGATGATGATGATTAACATCCACTAAGATCAAAATTGGTTTTCCGGGCCTTTAAAAATGAAACAAATTATTATATTATTTAGAATTTTATTATGTGTTCGAAAATCATTGAGAGAAGCATTCTAAGATCACCATAGTTTTGATGACTTAGGAGGCTCGAAAGGCTGATATTGTGACAGATATTTTACAATTTTGATATAATTTGAGTATACACAGGTCACTTTAGGAGAAAGTGATTTTCATCTTCAACCCTCTGAGTGTCACAAAGATGATGGATTATTTCATCCCACAGTGTTTTTGGAATTGTCCAATGGCTAGTTTTGCTATGCAGCTCATTGGAGTTGGTTTGAATTTTAGCAATGTTGATTTTCTTCTTTGCATTATTCAAAACCAAGAGACGCTTTTGATCTTCTAAGTTAGGGTTGATCACCTCCTTGTAGTATCTTAATTTATTTTTATCCTCTAATTCTTTATCGCACTACATATTCTCCTTAAATTTAGATGTAATAATATTTTTAATATTATCGGTAATCTATAGAATGACATCTTCCTATATCCCCCAATGATTTAGACAAGAATTGGAATATTTATGCTATCCCCACTTGAGTCGTTGGTGGTTTTGGATCGATTTTGAAGCAATTTTTGGGAACCTTTTTTCATCCATGTTGTTTATCTTGTTCATGCACATTAAATACCTCATCATGGTCGTTCTCTCAATGGGGGAAAGTATCGCTTCTATAAGGATGATATGATAGGGTGTATCGCCTTTGATTTCAAGGTTTCAGGGACATATTAAGAATTTGGTTTGGGGGCATAAAACCCAAACCAAGTATCATAATTGTGTTCCTTCAGTACTCACAAGTGTATTTTTCCAATGCACATGTGAGCACACTGCCCATAATCGCTCAAACTAGTGTTTTGCATAATCAACCCCTTAGTGCAAAAAATGTGTTTTCCTTTACTAAGAAAAACCCTAGTTCCGGATATCATCAAATAAAACAATTTTCTTTCAATGGAATCATAAGAGAGGGATTCCCATAGTTATAAATTAGTTTCAAGAGTCCATAATTGTAACATCCCTAGTTTTAAATCCCCACAAATTATAATGTAACCATGTAAAGGTGATTTAGGATGGTGATTCAATATGTTTGGGGTGAAGAGCCCATATTAATTAATATATCTGAGGGCCAAACTATGTATTATTTACATTGTGTAACGACCCCTCTGTTATGACTAAGAAAGCAAAGCACAAAAGGTAATTTTTTTTTAAGCATTAGGAAATTAACTTCAACACATAATTCATAGCAGCGCCTAATCAATGACATCATAATTAAAATAATTTCAAGCGACTCATCATCATAATCCATAACGACACAACCAACACATCAAACATAATTAGTAACAAGACATAATTAACACATCATCGCATTAGATAATGACACAAAATCAACAAGTATCATAAATAACAACACAATATCAACTCATCACATAAAGATTAACACAGAGAAAATACCCTCCCAACCTACACTGCAAGGTTAAGACCTCCAGGACACATAAGAAATGCTCAAGCCCATGATTCATCCAATTTATTTTGACCATTTAAGGTCTCAGGGCTGGCGACTATTCTGAGGAACAAGGAGGTGTCTACATCCCACTAATCCAATCAAGACACAATCAACTAGATCAATCAATCAACCTAAACATTAGTTATTCAAGTGTAAGGGTCATCATCAACTTATCATCATACATCAACATCTAATTCATGGCACGCAAGTATTCTAACTAATTTCTAGAACAATCATACATCGACATAAATTCCAAGACGCAAGAGTAGTCAACTTTATTTTAAATGGCACAAGAGATCACAAGGTATTAATCAATCCCATGTCATCATTATTATACAGGCACAAGAGTGATCATCAATTTGATTCATTGCGCAAGAAAATCTACTCACATAAATTCAGTCATACATCACATTAAAGTTAAGGCTCAAGAGTAATCATCAATTTTATTCATTTCATAAGGAATATAATCACATACATTCAATCATACATCACATTAGAGTTAAGGCGCAAGAGTATCATAAATTTATTCATAAAGAGATCTCATCACTTAACGATCATACGTCAACTCATTTAATGGCGCAAAGGTAAGAAACTTTATTTTAGTGGCATAAGAGATTATAATTACTTATCATTCGTAAGTTGACATTAATCATGGCGCAAGGGTAATTATCAATTTATTTTTTATGGCGAAAAAAGTAAACTACACACCTAACCATCCATACGTCGCTTTTATATCATGGAGAAAAATCATTATCAATTAAATTTTAATGCTGCAAAAATTAAACAACACACATAAGCAATAATTTACAGGGAGGACACAAGAAATACAATTATAAGAGGATAATTTTTCTATGAGAAGGGAGCATAGGTTGAGGTTGAAAAATGGTAATTAAGCATCAACCATCTAACATAATCAATTGTGCATTGAAGTTACCAAATATCGTTCTTAGGTGAATAGAGAACTTGCACCGCAACCCTCCCATGCACAAATAGAAGTCAAATAATGAAGGCTTTGAGAATTCTAATTCTAAGTGGATATAAATAAATTATTTGCACAATAATCATTAAAACTTATATTTACAATATTGCATGATATAAATAAATTTACGCTTCAAGGTGAAATCACGGAGGTGGGTAACACTTTCGTGACAATCTGATCTCCAAAATTCTGAAAAACATTTTTTTGGCCGAAAGATACTTTTTTCGGCCAAACTATTTTTTGGCCGAAAGGTGGAACGTCAAACCGAACGGAACAGTGACAGTATCCTCGATTTGCTTGTAAATATTTAGTCAGATGGATTTTTTCCATTAGGCAATATTATTTTGGCCGAAACAATCTTTCAGCCAAAAGAGTGTCCGGACAAAAACTCTTTCGACCGAAAGAAGGTTTATATGTCAACCACACATCAATTTTCAAACGTTTTTCTAACCTTTTGGCGTTTGTGAGCGTTTGCGAGTGTTGGCGGGGACATAGGGTATTTGTGAGCATTCGTGAGTGTTCGCGAGCGTTCCTGCGAGCGGTTGAGCATTCAACAGGCCGAGCTTCAAGTGATCATTCATGAGTGTTGGCAGGAGTTCGGCGGGCCGAGCATCAGGTAAGTAACTGTAAAAAAAAAAAAAATATTTTAATTTTAATCTGTAGATTGTAACATTAAATTTAATTTAAATTTTTAAATTAAAATCTAGCTTTAGATGGCGGCCTTTGTGGCCAAGATGTGGGCATGCCAACAGCTTGGCCACAGGGCTGGCCCCCATGGCCAAGTCACAGTCCAGTGGACCGTGACTTGGCCGTGGGGGCCTAGCCCTGT
>SNQJ01S0229791.1:0-14328 GCA_010110895.2 Picea sitchensis
ATAAAGAAGTGTAGGTAATGTAATGAAACATAGTGAAGAATATTGTGATTGTACAAGCAAGGATTGCTTGAGGAGTTTTATCCTTCCATAAGGATTACTATGTGGCGTTACCCTACCTCAAGGGTTTTAAATATTTCTTGTGTTCATTGTTATGGTGAATGGTTTGTGGTTTATTCTTGGTATTATTGAATTATATTTGCAGATCTGGTATAGGTACTTAACACAAATACATTCCATGCTTGCAAGTATGGCTCTCAAAACTTTAACAAAGCAAAATAAACCATATTAAAATAAAACAATATGTAAGTTTATCCTTATCTCTTCTTTATAGTTTATGTTGGAGGGGGAGTGATGATTTTCCACATATTTATGAAGATGTCTCTTTGACACTACATGTCTTAGCATGTACTCACAATTCTTGCATTGCTTTATAGATTCAATGTGTTTTCACATTTGATATGTTAATATTTTTAAGCTTAATATCTTCGAGTGTGTGAAAAAATAGTATTGTTTAAACAAATCAATGGAAATAATTAATTACATTGATCATTTAATCATACTTGTGAACAATACCAAAGATAATAAGAGAGATCTATGACTATATTTATTTCGATTCATAGTGTGCCCATCGAGAACAACTAACTATAACATTTTGTGATAAAAAGTGTAACCATAATAATACACTAATTTAACAAGGAAACGAGTGTAGAGAGACCCACACGAGGACATGTATTTTTTTACACATTCACTTTAATTCTTTTGTTCAAAATGTTGATGTTTAGTATTTAGGATTGGACAGGCTTTAATTACAATTGAGTTCTCTGTAAAGTATTATTGTCATGTTATGTTATCTGTTCTTCTTTAAAATACTAAAATGTGACTCTTGCTTAAGATGAAACTTAGCAGAATTATTCAAACCAAAAAACGTTCCTTCCCAAGATTGAATTGCGCTAAATTCGCAGGTGGACAAAACAAGTATCTTTACAAATCCTGTGATGTGTTCACAAAAATCTCACAAATATCCAAAATAAAAGAGTTTAAACAATGCCGAGACCTTTTTTCCAATTTCACAAAGAACAATCTTTTGAGGGTCTGCGAAGTGTTCACGAAGATGAGGAAGATGAATTCTTTGGAGCTTGCCAAAGTCATCACACACTCACAAATGGATCTAATTGTAGTCCAACTTAATTATTTTGTATATTGTTTTTAATTTTGTGAAAAAAAATTTAAAAAATATTTGAGTTAGAATGCATAAAAAACTAGAAAAAATAATATTATTTCATCCAATTTATATAAAAAAAGAAACCATGTGTCTGAAACTAGTGTTCGAGATCTTGTGTCAATCACATATGTTTGAGGTGTTGGCTCTAACTAGAAAGGCAGTTGATGTACTGTTGTTAAAATCTCACGAGAACACCATGACATGCATGAGGCAAAGTGACCACACCGAGCCGTCCCACGTATCTACCAGGTTCATTACTTGGAGACTGTACATTCGATTCTTGCTAGCACAAACATGAAACCTGAAATTGTAACATGCAAGTATTTTTCCATCCATCGTTTGCATTTTCCATTGTTGCACACATCCTTTTTACATCATCATGCACCCCTACTGGCAACCTCGACATCCTCCTCTAAGTTATGTACAAGACAACATCTGCATGCCTTCTGTTTGGGTGCAATTCATGTCATTGGTTTGTCGTTGATCACGACATTATGCCCGATGGAGCAATAAATGCAGTTCATGGTTCTAGATCTTTAGTGGAGGAACTTTTGAAAATGTACCTTCATTTTGACAGTGTTGTACTTCTGGTTGACCATCAAGGTATATTCAATGAGCCTGTGGCAAAGTTCAACTTATTTGCAACCTTAAAATTTGTTCTTCCGTGGGGTGCAAAATCAGAACAAATGATATTGTAATATTGTTGTATACAAGTGGACCAATTTTGGAATCCAAACAAGTTTATGCCATTCTCATTTAATCAGTATCAGTATGGTGTACTTGGAATACAAGAGAACATTGAAATTAGTGTTCGTTGCTACAGCCGATCCAACCCACTCCACTGGCTCTAATACCTGCCCTGAGACTGGTACTACAATTAGCTGATTGACTTGCTACATGCTCTTCTTATACAAAAAAAAGAGATGAAAATGGAAGAAGTGTTTCAAGATTTGAGTCATCCCCCTGCTACTGCTACAAATAGATCAGTCACATGTAAGTACTTCGATATTCCAAACCTTCGTCTTCAATGTAATTAAATTTTAGTCTCTAAAATTTCTTAATTCAAGACAAAATTATAATCCTTTACTATAGAATTTTCATCAATGAACAAATAATAATAGAAATTCAAGGAATTAGTGGAATTAGTGTGTTTTTGCTTGATAAATTGAGAACCTGTACCTGTGAGTAAGGTATTTTGGATTTTGTGGTCTTATCTCCTTGATTGTTTATGTCTCTGCTACAAAAATAAGTTCCAAGAGTTCTAGTTTTGGATCACTCATCTTATATGATATGGTTGGCATCCTCTACTCTATAATAAGGTGGTTGTGAGGTTTCTTTAGGTGGACTTTAGTGTTTGTCTATGACCCCATTGCATTGCAAGTGGGTGAACTCACTATTTCCTATTTCCTTGGCCCCCCTCCCTTTGGATTTCCAAGCGGTGAGGTGGTGAGGACCATAGGGGACCATATAGGGAATGGCCCAACGCATGGATTACAGAGCTTTGCATCGACTACATTGGTGTCAGAGAGATGTTGATGCAATTGTTAGAGTGCTGGTCACGGTATTAAAAATATGCCATTTATTTAATATACATGGGCCCATTCAAATTTAATCCGGCTTTATTGAAAGAAGATTCCTTTGGTGCTCTAGTTAGGGAAGTGTGGAGTAATAAAGAGCTATCAGAAGTGACAGGTGCACAATATAGATTGAAAAACAAGTTAAAAATACTAAAAGGTCGGGTGACGGAATGGACAATGCTTAGAAAAGTTGTTGAGCTTCGTTCTTTTGAAACCATTGAAGCTGAGATTGATCAACTTACAAAACAAAGCATTGATCTGGATTATGCTATTGACCTGGACCCACGGTTAAAAGCTCTGGAATTTGATCGGAATAAGCTGCTATTGGTTGACGAGGAACGTTGGCACCAAAAAAGTAGAGCCATGTGGATTCAATGTGGAGACAAAAATACAAAATTTTTCCATTGGTTCGCCAGTTTTATGAGGAACAAAAAACACTTGTGGGAGGTATTGGATGAGTTGGACCAGGTACATTCGGGGTAGGAGGCTATAAATTCAGAAGCATTGAGATATTTTAGTAGCTTCTACAAAGAAACGAAATATAATAGGATTGAGGAACACATTGTTGCGGTCCGCCTTTACCTAAAGATTGTCTCTGTGGAGGATGTAACTACTCTTGAGAAACCCTGTACTGTTGAGGAAATTTTATAATTTTTTGAGGGTTTCACAAAGGACAAGAGTCCTGGTCTTGACAGGTGGACTGTTGAGTTTTTTCTCAACTTTTTTGACTTGGTTGCTAGCGATTTATTGGAGGCAGTTGATGAATTCCGAATGCTTGGTGAGGTGAATAGACCCATGAACTCGACTTTTATTGCTCTAATTCCTAAGGTAAATGGTCCTGCAACCTTTGGGGATTTTCGCCCGATATCTCTGTGTAACTTATGCTATAAGATTATTTCTAAGATCATTGCCAAGATAATTAGACCTATATTGTCTTGTGCTTTATCGGAGGATAAATTTCGTTTTTTAAAAGGGAGGCAAATAATTGATGCCATTGGGATTGTGCAGGAGTATCTTCATAGTATCCGTGAAAAAAAATTACAAGCATTAATTCTGAAGATTGATTTAAAGAAGGCTTACGATTGTATAAGCAGGGACTATTTTAGGCTGGTTCTTCTTCAATGTGGTTTCGGGCTGCCAACAATAAAGTGGATTATGGGATGTGTTATATCTGCCACTTTCGTGATCTTAATAAATGGTGAACCAAGAGATTTTTTCAACAGTGGTAGAGGGCTTAGACAGGGGTGTCCACTGTCACCTCTGCTTTTTATACTTGTTATGGAAGGATTGAGTTTGTCATTAAAAAAAATCCAAGCATGCGGTACATTGATAGGCATTAAAGTGTTAAGACTCATCAAAATTCTTCACCTTCTTTTTGTTGATGATATACTTATCATGACCAAAGCCTCAATTCCAGAATGGCTGGAGATTAAAAGGATCTTGAATAATTTATGTTGTGCTTCTTGATTGATGATAAATGCTCAAAAAACTTCCTTTCTTCATTATGGCATCCAACAACATGTTCTGGACTATTTAAAGGCTTCATCTCTGTTTAATTTTCATGATCTTATTAACGGATTTAGATATCTTGGCTATTTTCTAAAATTGGACAAGTACAAATTTGAGGACTGGCAATGGCTCATTGATAAGTATGAAAAGCGCATTAGCCACTGGTGCAATAGGTGGCTATACATTGGAGGTCGCCTTGTACTGATTAACGCTGTCTTGGAAAGCCAACCAGTTTATTGGTTAGCTTTGGCAAATTTACCGCCAACGGTCTATCTTAAAATTTGTCAATTGATGTTTAATTTTCTCTGGTCCGGTTCTAGGAAAAAGAAGAGTCTCCACCTTTGTAATTGGCAGCTCTTAGCCCAACCTAAATTATATGGTGGATGGGGGTTGAGGAACCTAAACAGTTTCAACAGTGCTATGGTGACAAACACTCTTTGGAGGGTTTTGATGATGGATGGTCTGTGGCATCATATTATAAAAGAAAAATATCTTCCATTTCTCTCGGTGGCACGATGGCTCAGAACAGTTTCAGTGATAAGGGTAAGAGGATCACAAGCATTGAAGTATTTACTTAAATATATACATATCCTTTTGCACTGGATAGCGTGGTGCCTGGGATCAGGAGAATCCATTCTATTAGGCAAGGATCGTATCTTGGGCATGGGAGAGAGGGATATCCTGTCAGAAGAACTGATACATGCTATAAATTTGAAAGGAGTGTTTTATCTTTTCTAGGCTAGTAGAACACCTCGTCCAGGTCTAATATGTCCTAACTGGCTCACAAGTGCCGATTTGGATTTAGAGAGGCACTTAGCATTGGAATGGACTAGTTTTTGTTGTGCTCTAATTTACAATGGTGTCCATTTATTTAGGAGACCGGGTGAACTTAGAGTTGATATTATGGTAGCTATGGGAGGTATTTACCTCCACATGTAAACCTGACGAGAATAGAATATTTCGGGAAGCAAGAAGAAACCCAAATTAGTTGGCTAATAACCCTAGAAGAGAAGTCGGCTCAAGAATATAATTTGTATTAGGTTATTAGCCTCCAAGAGAAGAAGTCGGCTAAAGGAAATATTATATACTAAGTAAATAGGCACCTGGAATGAGAAGTCGACCCACGCAGTTTGCCAGTTTTAGTATAAATATAGGAGGCCAGTCTTCATTCTGGCATGCATTCTCAGAACTGCAGAAGAGACACTTGTGCGCAATGTAGTTGGCCAGTTTGTGCGCAAGTCTGGAGGAGAGCTGCCATTGCAATTGCTGTAGCTAGCAGATTTCGGTTTTGGCTTGGACTATCTCTTGGTTATGGTTTGGACTCTCTGATAAGCTCTTGTTACTCTTGCTTGGTGCGCTATTCTTGGAGAAATATGCGCCACCCTTTGTTTGGATATCTAGCCTAGGGTTTGCTTCTAAAATGATTTTATGTCAAGGTTAAGGTGCTCGGGGGTGGCTTCGGCCTATGGTTGGGTGACAATAGTGATATTGTCTATGGTTAAACTAGCACATCCATCATATTCTAACAGGTTATGGGCCCACACCTCCTTCATTCAGTCTAACCACTGGAAGGGAGCATAGCCATAAGGATACTAAGCTCGTTGATTCAAGGAAGGTGGCCTCATACATTAATAAAGTATCTAAGTAAGGGGGTTATGGTAGGATCCTGCCATTTGTTGTGACATATTGCTTTATTTTAATATGGTTTATCGTGCTTTGTCAAATTTTTGAGATCCATACTTGCATACATGGAATGTGTTTAGGCCTTATTACTAAAAAAAACTGTTTATCACAATGAGTGACTCTTAAATAATTATTTAATGGACCTTATTCAAGGAAGGTGGCATCATACATTAATAAAGTATCTAAGTAAGATGGTTATGATAAGACCCTGAAATTTTTTATGACAAACACATTCCATGCTTGCAAGTATGGATCTCAAAACTTTAACAAAACACAATAAACCATATTAAAATAAAGCAATATGTAAGTATATACTTATCTCTTCTTTATAATTTATGTTGGAGGGGGAGTGATGATTTCCCACATATTTATGAAGATGTCTCTTTGAAACTACATGTGTTAGCATGTACTCACAATTCTTGCTTTATAGATTCAACGTGTTTTCACATTTGATATGTTAATATTCTTAAGCTTAATATCTTGAGTGTGTGAGTGTGTGAGAAAAAATAGTATTGTTTAAACAAATCAATGGAAATAATTAATAACATTGATAATCTAATCAATTACCAAAAATAATAAAAGAGATCTATGACTAGATTTATTTCGATTCATAATGTTCCCATCAAGAACAACTAACTATAACATTTTAGGATTAAAAGTGCAACCATAATAATACACTAATTTAACAAGGAAATGAGTGTAGAGAGACCCACACGACGTCATGTATTTTTTTACACATTCACTTCAATTATTTTGTTCAAAATGTTGATGTTTAGTATTTTTGATTAGATAGGCTTTAGTTACAATTGAGTTTTCTGTAAAGTATTATTGTCATGTTATGTTATTTGTTCTTCATTACAATACTGAAATGTGACTCTTGGTTAAGATGAAACTTAGCAAAATTATTCAAACCAAAACACGTTCCTTCCCAAGATTGCGCTAAATTTGCAGGTGGACAAAACAAGCATCTTTACAAATTCTGTGATGTGTTCACAAACATCTCACAAATGTCCAACATAAAAGAGTTTAAACAATGCCGAGACCTTTTTTTCCAATTTCACAAAGAACGATCTTTTGAGGGTCTGCGAAGTGTTCATGAAGATGAAGAAGATTAATTCTTTGGAGATTTCCAAAGTCACCACACACTCACAAATGGATCTAATTGTAGTCCAACTTAATTATTTTGTATATATATATATATTTTAAATTTTGTGAAAAAATTAAAAATCAATATTTAAGTTAGAATGCACACAAAACTAGAAAAAATAATATTATTTCATCCAATTTATATAAAAAAATAAACCATGTGTCTGAAGCTAGTGTTCAAGATCTCGTGTCAATCACATATGTTTGAGGTGTTGTCTTTAACTAGAAAGGAAGTAGCTGTACTATTGTTAAAATCTCATGAGAACACCATTGAATGCATGAGGCAATGTGACCACACTGAGCCATCCCATGTATCTACCACGTTCATTACTTGGAGACTGTACATTCAATTCTTGCTAGTGCAAACATGAAACCTGAAATTGTAACCATCCATCCATGTAGTTGAATAGAGGGGGGTGGGTTCTTTCTTTGTTAGCTCAAGGTTTTTTGGCATGCTCATAAGTAGACAACCCATAGACCTCCTATTACTGCTGTTAGGATGGGGCAGTTCTGGAGAATTCATAAGGAGAATGGGGTACAATTCCTACTCTCCAAACCCCTTCCTCGACTTCATTCAGAGGCTTCCCTGTCATTCATAATCACATATAGAGTCCTAATTGGTCACGAGAAGAAGAAACGAGCCCCCCACTATGTGAACACAAGAACATTCATATACAATCAAATTAGTTTTTGATATGGGCGGGTGGAGCATTTTTACCTTTGTAGGATTGCCTACCAATTGTTGTTGATAATAAGAGAAATTCAAGAGGCTTCTAAACAACGAGGAGTGTGGTATACTGGATGGACGAAGGCTGGGATATTGGTAGTAAGTTTTTTTTTTTACAGAAACAGAAGGAGGAATTTGTATTTATAGGTTGCGACTGAGGTTGCTAATGTACAAAAAAAGGGGGGGGGTGGGATTAAGTCCCAGTGCCCAGATTAGAAGATCTTTCTATGCTAAGAAACTGCTTATTTAATTACTAACTTATCTTCTTCTTACTGTCTTCTAAAGGCATTGCCATTTTTACAAAAAACTTATGAAATCCATTCTTACTTCTTTTGTCCCTCTGTGTTGGAATGTGGGGTTTCTTCTGCGAGCGGCTCCAGTGCCACGTTCAAGTCAGGAAGCACCAGAGTTTCTCTGGTCCCTCCAGCTTCACCTGCTATATTGCTGCTTTGTCCTTCAACATCTTGTGCTATGTTTTCCTTGTCTTTCTCCAGCCTTTCTCCTTGGCTCCTTAAATACTCCACTTCATCCTGTAGTTGGCTGATCATTGCACGGTGGATTGAAAGCGTTTCTAGAGTGAAATTGAGAGTGGCGCTATGGGAGTCAAGGCGCATTGCTAATTGTTGGGTGGTGTGAAAGTTTTCATCCACCATTTCCTCATCACGTTCCATTCTTCCTGCGTCCGCGCTGTACCTTACCTATCCTGGCTGATAAACTGTGGCCAACTGATATCTCAGATGCCTACTATTCTATGGTGAGGCCCTTTCTTTGTCTTGAGCTTCCCTCCTGAGTCGTTGAAGTCCCTGACTTAGGTGGCCCGCTCTGCTCCTATATCTTGTTGCATTTAGTGCAAGGATTTTCCTTCTTATGAAATTTATAAAGAGGATTAGGTTCGGATTAACCTGCATTATCCATGCGACGACCTTCCATGATCTTGGATTGCGACTTCTCTAGATTTTAAGGTGATGCCTAGTTTTAATGCACATGCTATGAATCCTCAACTCGAACATGTTTCCTTTCATTTGCGTGAGTGGCAATGATGAGAAAATGAGGGGAGGAATGGAATGACGCTGCTTTGATGTGTTTTCTGGCAGGCTCCCACACCGGATAGTCTTGTTGTATTGTGTGTGTATCATATCCATATTAGTTCTAGTACCTTCCTTTCTCAAACCCAAATTTCCATCGTACTTTGCATTCCTATAATTTACAGAGAGCGATCCATGTTGGCTGTTGTTATGGGATGCACTGCTGTTGTGCCTGCAGGACATATTCTCTTTTTTGATGAGTTGGAGCATTTTTATGGGGGAATTTGCTGAGTGTTTAACCCATTGATGACCAGATTACCTTTACCTTTTCCGATTGCATTGTTGACCTGTTCGTCAATGATTCCATTTTTGTGTCGACGGATGTGGAGAAATTCTATATTCATTTCTTTGATAGCGTTGTTGATCCGTGCTATGATCCTTTGGAGGGAAGAGTTTTTCGGAGCGGGATGCTTGACAAAATGTCTGATAATTATTTTAGAGTCTCCTATGACTGTTAGCTGGTTGATTTTGCGCTCCTTTGCAATTTGGATACCTTTTAGAAGCATGTAGGCCTCCGCAACATCGTTTGAAACAATGCCTAGACTCCAGGAGTATGTGTCCATCCGCTGGCCTCTAGGATTGCGAATGGTACCTCCCGCTCCTCCCTCCCCTGGGTTACCTTTGGAAGCACCATCAAAGCTTAAAACATGTTTTTTGTGGGAATTTGACCAGTTAATAAACTCATGGTATGTGTACTGAAGTTTCCAGCATGGGGCCTGGTTTGTTTTATGATCTCCACTATTGTCTCGAATGTTGAACTTGTTGATCCAAGCTTCTTCCTCTTTTCTCATTTTTTCTCCTTCCTTGATATCCATCTTTTTGATTGATATATATTCACTGATCTGGCTGATGGCACTTGTCGCTACTACTTGGGGGGGCGATGGTTTTTTCTTTGAAGATTTTTTTGTTCCTTGTTAGCCGAATCTGCCAGCATACAAATTTGATTGAGGCCTTCCACACTATACTAAACTTCTGTTTTCCTTTGAACGACCCTTTATATTGCTTTACCCATTTGCCTAACAGACTTCT
The DNA here is from genome assembly GCA_010110895.2 of Picea sitchensis. Lineage (NCBI taxonomy): Eukaryota > Viridiplantae > Streptophyta > Pinopsida > Pinales > Pinaceae > Picea > Picea sitchensis. Next base: position 9,979 of record SNQJ01S0229791.1, read on the forward strand.
GGTATTTGTGGGGTTGGCCACATTGGGGACTAATTCCTTATATATGAAGTTCATCACCTGCCTTGTAAATTTACAATTCAAGAAGAGATGTTCAGAGTTTTCAAGGCTGATGTTGCATAAAGCACACCTGAACGGACCCGAGAATCCTCGTTTATTTAGATTTTCACCTATTAGTATTTTATTGTGGGCCAATTGCCAGCAAAAGATGTTAATTTTTGGGAGATTGTTTGGGTTCCAAATTTCTCTCTAGATGGATGACTTGGGGGGGATGTTGTTGTCTTCAAGTAGCTACTTATACCCTGATTTTACTGTATACCCCTCTTTTCCCCAACTTCTTTCATCTGCCTTGGTTAGGTGGAAAGGAGCAGAGCAAGAGATAATTTGAAGGATTTGTTTAGCATCTTCTATCAAATGGGGAGGGACTTCCCCCATATTCCAGCTTTCCCAATTACCATTTGAATCCCAAATTGAAATGTCATATAATGTTTCCTTTCCTCCCGCGGCTAGCCAATGATTTAACTGGGTGAAGGAGGGTATTTTTGAAAGGATTCCACTTTCTGAATAGTTGTCCTCCCATATCTTAATTTTTTTCCCATTTTTTGGATCCCAATTCAATCGGGTTTGGATTAGAGGAATTGATGCCCTCACGAGCTTCCAGATGGGCGACCTCGTTTTCCCTAGGTCTATTCCATCCACACATATTTTTCTATTTTCCCTCATATATTTGATGCAGAGCGCTCTCTTCCACCACTCTTTGCCCCCTGTAATTATCCTCCAAATTACCTTTGCTCCTAGTGCTAGGTTGAGATTTTCTAGGTCCCTTATTCCTAGCCCCCCATTTTCTTTGGGAGCGCAGGTGGTTTTCCAATTTACCATGTGGAAATTTTTCTCACTGTTTTTTCCTCCCTACCAAAGGAATTTCCTAGTAATTTTGGCCAACTCTCTTTTTATTCCAGCTGGAGCATGGAGGGTAGATAATTGGAATATTGGGAGGGAAGAGAGAACTGATTTTATTAAGACCACCCTTCCTGCTGGATTCAGCCATGTGGCTCCCCATATTTCGAATTGGTCCTTTAACTTTTGGATGATGTTTTTCCATGCTTCCCCAGGCAGGGCCTTTAAGCTTATTGGGGTCCCTAAGTACTTGAAGTAATTCCACTCCATTGTAAAAGGGAATTGGAGAATTTGTGCTATTCTTGCCATGGTTCCAGCTTGTACATTCCAAGCGGAGATATGACTTTTGTGCTTACTGATGAGGCCTCCTGAGGCTGATTCATATTGATCCAGGACGTTTTTAAATCTCTGTTCCATCACCTGAGAGGCTCCCCCAAGAAGGAGAGTATCGTCAACAAATTGAGAATTGTTGATTCTTTTGACTCCCCTCGTGATTTTTAGCCTTGGGATATATTTGGAGATCCTTTCTTGCTCTAATCTTCTATTTAGAGTTTCTGCCATGATGACATAGAGCATAGGGGACATAGGTTAGCCTTGTCTTAGTCCTCTTGTGGCTTGAAAATAGGGGGCTGGGTGACCATTAATCAAGGGGGCAATCCAGGGATTAGAGATGCAAGTAGTAATCCAGGAAATGAAAGGGTTTTGGAAGCTGAATTTGCTTAGGACTTCGTAAAGAAATTCACGATTTACTCTATCAAAAGAATTCACCATGTCAATCTTAATTATCATTCCCTTCTCTTTATTTGTCACACTAGTATGAATCACTTCCTGAACTAGGATTATATTATCCCAAATTTGTCTATTTGACACAAAACCCCCTTGATTGGGGAGTATAATTTTGGGGAGAAGAGGCTTTAGCCTGGAGGCTAGAATTTTTGCAAGGAGTTTGTAGGAAGCATTACAGAGGGATATAGGGTGAAAATGATCGAAGGTATTGACATTTTTGTCCTTGGGAATCAATGCCAGGAAGGAGGAATTTGTGGCTCCCCCAATATTGCAATTTGCCAGGGCATAATTAATCATTCGGAGCAGGTCTTTTTTGACAATTTGCCAGCACTTGCGATAGAAGTGGAAAGTGGAGCCATCCGGTCCGGGTGCTTTGTCCGGGTCAAAGTGGAAGACTACTTCTCTAACTTCTTCTTCTGTAATTTTCTTTATCAGGTCCTGGTTGTCCTGATCTGTAATAATTTGGGGGATATGATCCATAAAATTTATCCTTTGCCCTTTGTTGTCTTCACCATCATGGGTGTAGAGTGTCTTGAAATGGGAGGTTGCCTCAGTTTTTATCTCTTCGAAAGAGTTTATTATTTCATTAGCAACTGTTTTAATTTCATCTATAGTGTTTCTATGCTATCTAGCTATAGCTTGTTTATGGAAGAAGGTAGTGTTTTTGTCCCCTGCCTTGAGCCTCAAGGCTCTGGATTTCATCCTCCATTGTCTTTCTTCGTTATGTAACGCCTTTAGATACTTTTGGAAGTGATTTTGCTCATGATCCAGGAGTTCCTGAGTCACTTCCTTTTCTTCCATCTCCATATCTATCTCTTCTAACTTTCGTTTATGCTGCTGCACCTCATCCTGTGTGCCGAGAAAAGCTTCCTTTGCCCAGGGTTTGAGAGCTTGTTTTGTTTTTTTGAGTTTTTGTTCGCAGATAAACACCAGGGTTCCATTAATCCAAGTGGACCAGGTTGAGGAGATGAGGGGGAGGAAATCCAGGGAATCCATCCAGAGAGGATTGAATTTAAAAGGGATGGGACCATAATTCAAAGCCTTAGTTAGGGTAAGGGCTATAGGCTGATGATCTGAAATCCCCCAGGGGATTAATTTAGAGTTTATGTCCAAAGGAAGGAGGAGGAGGGGGCTGTGGATTAGGAAACGATCTAGTCTAGCAACTATGTGGCCCACCCCAGTCCTTTTGTTGCTCCAAGTATATTTCCCTTTTGAGGGTTTTACATCGAAAAGGTCAAGGTCAGTGATCGGGTCTTCCATGCTTTCCCGAAACTAGTCTCTTACGATGGAACCCCCCTTTTTCTCCCATTGATGAAGTGTTGTATTGAAGTCTCCAACTATAATACAATTTTCTTGGGCATCTATATCTTTCAGTTTCGACATAGTTTCCCAACAATCTTTTTTTTCCCTTATATTATTTGGCATGTAAACGTTGCAAACGAGAAAGGTAATACCTGATTGTAGATGCTTTAGCTTGACCATTGTCCAGTGGTTAGTAACCTCTCTTTGTTCCTCCTTGAAGATTTGGGTGCCCCAGGATGTGTAGCTTCCTCCTGAGGCTCCTCTCACACTTATTTCCACACCTTCACTGGGATTCCAGAGTTGTTTGATTTCTCAAAGGACTTCATCGTCCTTGAGTTTCGTCTCCTAAATTAAGAGTATTTGGGGCTTTTCAGTTCTAATCAGCTTGTGCAATGCTTCTTTCTTTTCCGCTTGGCCCATTCCTCTAGAGTTCCGGGAGACAACCTTCATTACTTACTATTGTGCTTGGACCCTCCCTTTGAGGGGTGTGTCTGTCCCTTTGTTGGATGGGTTTTCCTATTTTTCTCTTCTTTTCAGAGGATTTCTTCCAGCGTAGGTTGGTTACCTAGATCCTTATCTTCTGTGGTTGCCTTTTCTCTTTTGGCCTTATTTGTTTTCCTCCTTGCTTTTGTAGTTGGGACCGTTTTGGGGATTTCAATTTCCATTTCTTCTTCGGATTCCTCTTGAATTTCATCTTCCTGCTCTAGATGAGCATCTGATAGCTGTGGATCTTGATCTTCTACTTGTTTTTCTTTGCATGCATCCGGTTATTTAGGGTTTCCCTCCATATTTTCCTTTGTCTTCGTCTGATCTGGTTCTTGGCTTTCCAGGATTTCGAATTGATTCTTGCTGCTTTCTGCTTCATCCTCTACTGGATTGTGTCCTTCCCTTTGCTTGGAGATGGGGGGGCATTGTTTCTTTTTCGATTCGGTTGCAGATTCCCTGTTTCGTTTGCCTTTTTTTTCCGTTTTTCTTGTTGCCATTGTTCTTATGCTTTGTCGTTTGGATTTTCCTGAGTCGATTTTGTAACGTCCTCCTTGTTACATCAACGACTCTTTAATAGGTGAATTTTATTTTTTTATTTTTTTATTTTTTATTTTTTTGTGTTAAGGTGTGTGCGCGTGTCGAAGTAGCAGACACACATGACTCTATGTCGCCACCCAACAACCCACAAGACGCAACCACGAAGATTACCACAAGAAGACAAGGTCGCTCAACAAGTAGCTGCAAGCAATGAACGACCAAGACATAAGGCGCACACAAGTACTGCAACAATAACGACCAAGGACATAAGGCGCACAATGCCAGCATTTAATGACATACTCGGTTAAGCACAATACGAACACCGAGGGAAGAATCCATAGTGGT
>SNQJ01S0229793.1:0-14328 GCA_010110895.2 Picea sitchensis
CCTTCCTATCTTTGTGTATTTCCATGCCCAATATTTATTTTGATGCTCCCAGATCCTTCATTTCAAACATCCTAACCAACTGAGCCAACCTGTTGATCTCAAACATGATTGTTCTTGCTACAAGCATAAAAGTTAACACCAAGATAAGAAATATACCATAAACACAATGGTTATACTCACTTCTTGTAAAATTTGGCTCACCATGAAGGAATCAAACATCTTGTACCATTTGTCTAGCATGCTTCATGCCATACAATGATTCATGAGTTTGCAATCAAATCTTCTGTTGTGATTCTGAACTAACATTTTTGGTTGTTCCATATACATCCCCTTTTCCAAAAAGCTCCGTGTAAAATAGTTTTAACATCTAGTTGTACTAACTCAATATCAAGTAACAAAACTAGTGCTAACAAAACATGAATAGAAACAATATTTTAACAACTAGTGAAAAACTTTGATGGAAATCAATACTTTCCAAATACCCTTTTGCTACCAGTCATGCTTTGAACCTTTTATCCTTTTACTATGTTTGATTTTATAAAAGGAAATTCATCAAACACTGCATCTTTGCCCATGATGATTCTATGGGAAGTAAGATCCCACATTTTTCATCCCTTAACATCATCACCATATCAAAGATCTACCTGTTTGATCTGGGTCTTACATAGAATGATGATAAAAACATAAGCATCATAACCAAATAATTTCACATTGGAGTAATCACCAGATGACATGTTCATACCTCTTCGAGAATCTTCCAGTCTTTTGCAATCTATGGTGATCGAGTTACCGGATAACAAAACCACTTTTTCCCACAACTATTATTGCAACTTGGAATTACCGAACATGCATATCCGATCCCAACTTCCTTGAAATACCTTCCAAATTCCAAGGATATGAAACTACCTTCATCATATATTCTCAAACACTTGATTGACCCGCCAACACATTAGTCTTTATACAGACCCACCTTTCTAACTTGGACACACTACTCCACCTCAAACTTTACATTCAAACACCTTTGACCAAATCTGGCCAAGCCAACCAAGTAAGATTTCACCGCTTAACTCCAGGCCCACATTTACAATGGAGTTCACCAAGCCTTTTATAGGCTTCATTACATGAAATCCATGGACACAATACCATGGGCTAACCAAAAACCCACGTGATTGACCTAAAAAATAGATTTAACTCATTAACTCTTTCACCGAGTTAGGGATAACCAAACATACATGCACCCCACCCCATATTCAATCTACCTAAATATATGTATATACTTTTCATAAGTGACCCAATAAAATAGGGGTACACATGCCTATCTGGGTCTTATAGACGTACGCCCATTTACATGCAGGCAATTATTTTTACAACTCTAAAGTAAATGCATTTTTTTTTCTTCTTCACAGTGGCTCAACCATCATCGCTCTGCAACCTCTTTACTACAGAAAGATAAAAATTCATCAACCATGCTTGTAGCTGAATTTTCTTCCTTTGTGGAGTCCTCTTTGGATGCTTGTTGTCTTTTCCAACAATCCTTCTTGAGATGCCTAGATTTGCCACATAACCAACATTTTCCCTTACCCTTACTGTATTTTGACCTAGACCTAGTTGTACCTTTTTGATATTTCCCTCCTTTTGTAGATCGACCTTTGAAAACCATTCCTTCTGTTGTTGAGGTTTCTTTACTATATCTTCTCCTCATCTCCTCAGACAACAAAGATCCCACAACAATGTCATAATCAATGGCATATGTTGAATTGAACCACATAGATGTGACCATATGATCCCAAGACTCAGGCAATGACCACAATAGTGTAACTTCCTTGTCCTCATCTTCATACTTTACTTCCATACTAGATAATTGACAAATCGGAGTATTGAAAAAATTTAAGTGATCAACAATTTTTGTACCTTATTTCATCCTTAAGATATACAACTTCCTCTTCAAGAAGATTTTGTTTGTCAAGGAATTTTTCATATATAGACTCTCCATTCTATTCCACAAACCTGTTGTTGTCTCCTCTCCAATGATGTTAAACAAAACCTAATCTTCCAAACAAAAATGAATGGTACTATGAGCTCTTGCATCCAAATATTCTCTGTACTCGTCTATCATGTTTGTTAGTTTCTTTGACTTTCCCGCCAAATCCTTTTGCAATCATTGTTGCACAAGAATATCCCATTGTTGCACAAGAATATCCCACATCTTGAGCTTCCATAGCTCAAAGTTATTCTGGTCGCTGGATTTATCCACCTCAAACTTAGAACTCTGCACTTTTTCCTTTAACACAAACCAAAATGCCTAAACAAAGCTTATAAAACTAAGACTTTATATGGAGGAATTATGTTACTCAAGGGTGAACCCAAAAAACAATAATTAAAAGGTTTAATCCAAGTACCTTTTAATAATATATAAAAGTGTACACCTCACATATATTTTATAAAGCATCCACCCATGAAATAAAACGATCTTTTATAAAAATATCTCCACCTAAGCATCCTCCACCCATTTAATAATCCTCCACTCATTTAATAAAGGTGATTCTCCATGTCTTATGCATAATAAAACAAAAAAGTTATATTTTATACCATGACTTCGCAAACCTTTAATTTTTGGATGAAACAACTAGTGTCGCACCCTAGATAAGGATAGCCTGCGGCACTCTCCAAAAGTGTTGCACAGTATACCATGTACCACATGTGACACTTAGCCTGTGACACTTTCTCCAAATTTTCGCACTGTGTAATATGTGCTACCTGCGACACTCTGCATAAAAAATGAATTTCTCAATTGTGCCTATGGTTGTCTCATTGTGTAATAGGGACCACCTGCGACAATGTAATAAACTCATCCTAGGATGATTGACTGCACTCGACTCAACTTGGCTAACCCGCTCTGCTATCTAGTGACCGATTTATATTCTCCTTCTCTCTCAGATCCTTCAACTATGTGCTCTTATACCACTTGTTAGGAAACGAAATCATAAATTTAACAAGATTCTAATTGCAAAGAAAATAAAACCAATATCAAAATAGACACAACAACAATCACACAATTGACATAGTGATTTACATGGAAACCCAATGAGGGAAAAAACCATGGGGCAATGATAATCAATATTTTATTATTCAAGGGAGAATTATAATAACCAATCCAAGGAATACAACCATCCTCTCATATCTTCCCACACATTGTGCTCCATAATATTGTGTCTCTACACCTCTATGGGTATGCTAGTTATACAAGATCCGATAGACAGTTAAACGAACTGATTACAATATGATCCACCAATTACACAAACTATTCATTGTAGTGTGTATGCATGCACATTCTATTTTTATCCAATGTGCATGCAATCGTATGGGAAATTAGTTGGCACATTTTCACTATAATAAACTTGTGGCATTGGCTAAATGTTCTACCTCTTGGTATTTTTGGTTGAAATCTAATGATGTGAATCTGTGTAAAATCACTATTTTCTATTGTTTAAATTTCATTTATAAATGCATAAATGGACTCAGTGTGCCAAAAAAACCCTGGGGCACTTTGATTATACAAACTTAGCCACTCAAATTTGTAGATCCAACCATTTCTCACCGGATTTTGGACAAAATCAAATGGATAAAATCATCGGAAAAGAACCAAAAGATAGAACATTTAGACTACGCGTAAACTTTCTATGCTGACCACTGATTCAATATGTATAATAAATGTTTAAAACAATTTTCATCTTGGCCTGAGAATGGCTCTTGAGGTTCATACAATTTTTAACAAGTTATTATTTTAGTGCTTCGTGCATACAGAAGAAAGATATGTGATGTGCCAATATGTTAGCCGATACGAAATAGGGAATCCCCACCTTACTCACTCTAACCCTTATGGAACCAAGTTATATGTCCTATTCACTACATCATAATTCATAATTCGAAAACAACGAGTATAAAAGATAGAGGCAACAGGCATGATAGTAAGTGAGAGTGAACTAATTATACTTAGAGCTATCTTTTTTTTTTCAATAATAATAATAATAATTTATTTTTAAAGTCAAGCTAGACACTAGATTGGAGTATGAGATCGCCTTGTTTGTGGAACAAGTCATCTCCTCACTATAGCCATTTTATTGCTAACATATTCTTTTAGTATAAGCTCATCCTTTAGATGAGTCCTTCGAAGTATTTTTCACGAACCCTAGGAAAGAGTGGTTCGGTCCCATATGAATCTTTCAATGTGCATTTTATGATTCCAGAGAAAGTAAACTTGGTGGTTATTCGTGTTTAGGGAGGTTTTAAAAACAATTAAAGGAAACTCCAATTTGACTTTTTAGTAAATTAAGTCCCCCAAGTCCGAAAAATTATAAAATAATACCTAGGAGAAATCTTCTAGCCATTATTGACTAGAGTATTCATTTTATTAGTTAGTCTGACAAGACCAAAAACTAGTTAAACTATTCCTAGATGGATTCTATTTCAAATCCTTTAACGAGCATGAAAGGAGACAAGCTTTCTTAGAAAATATTTTCATATTTAAAGATTCTGAAAAGAGCTTAAAGGAAACTCCAAAGAGTTCCTTTTTCGTATAGCTTTTATGAGTTTGAAAAAGTGATAAAATTATATTCGATAACCTATTCTCATGTATTTACAAGCAAGAGAAAGAACAACGAATAATATTGGTAACCTATTCTCATGTATTTATGAGCACGAGAAAGAACGAAGACTAAGCTCAAAATTAGTTTCATTTTTACACAAGCTTGAAACAAGGTAAAACAAGGCTTGTATGGGTTTCATTTTTTTCGCGAGATTGAAACTAAAAACTAACTGTTCTTGGAAATCCCCAACATAAAATCCAAAGGTTTCGAGTGATACCCATGGGTGGTTGGAACCTTTTCCATAGCTTGAAAATCTAGTGGCTTAACTCTAGCATGAGGCCCAGATGCTAGAGACATGCCCCCCAATCTTGGTTTCGTTTGCAAATATTATGTGGTGATCAATTTATATACCTGATTAGACTGCTGGATACTAATAGGTAAATGTTCATGAGAGGAAGAAAGAGGATCAACTGACATAGGTGGATGAAATGAAGGTTCAAGTATGATATCTAGTGAAAGACTCAGCTCTATGGGAAAGGGTTTATTTCATTCTTTAAATGAGCTTGATACGGATAATAAACTATGCTTGAAGGGTTTAGTTTCATTGTTGAACGAGCTTGAAAAAAAAACTAAACTATTCTCATATATTCGGGTTAAATCCCTAGACTTTTGTTTCATTTTTGAACTAACTTGCGATAGAGAAAGAAAAACTATGCTCATAGCTAGATGTTTCATTTTTTAACGAGCTTGAAACATAAACAAAAACTATGCTCATCATTGGTTGTTTCAATTTTTAGCGATCTTGAGAAAAAAATTGGAACTATGCTCATGGCTCCCCTTGATCATGGATTCCAAGAGGACAATTCTCTTGAAGGAATACATGTCAAGGGACATACCTCGATCATGAATTCCAGGATATCTTCACTGGAAAGTAGAACAATGCTTTGGAAGGAATACATGTCGAGGACCACAATAGGGTTAGGGATATCATGCTATATAAGCCCTATCGAAGAGATCACCATGTCAACTACCGGATCCAGGTTAGAATAAGTTGAGCATACTGTGAGAGGCTCATTCCCATCGACAATTGAAAACATGGGACATGTCGCCACATAATTAACCTGTAGTAGGGTGGATACCGCTATAATGGGAAAGTTCAAGGAAGTCATATGGTTGGCTATCATATGAGTTACAATGAATGAAAGATGGCCAATGGTCACAATGTTTCCATTATGAGGGAAATACATCACTCGAAAGAGTGTGGACAAAATAGATTTCATATCATAAACATAGTCTCGCCTGAGGAGTAAATTAAAATCCAAAGGTCCTTGGACTATCATCACATCAATATGGATAGTTTTCCCTCATAAGGTAACAAGTAACTGAGGAAGGATTCTTAAATATTCACTATATATTCTATCAAAAGCTAATACATTCTGGTTAATGGACACAAGTTGAGGGGAACCTAGAGCTTGCCATGCTGTTGAGGAAAAAATACTAACATAAGAACCTTCATCTACTATAGTGTGACATATGTTTATATTACAAACCTGCACAATGATTTCAAAAGGAAGGTAGGAAGGAATGTGAGGCCTTGTTAGTCTACTCCAATAAAAGGAAATGACCTCAGTACTTGGAGGGGGTTCCGTGGGAATGGGTGAAGTGCCCCCTAGTCGAGAATAATATGAAGAGATGTGAAAAATATGAGTGGTAGCTTAAAGGAAACTCCAAAGTGTTTATTTTTAGGTCTATGTAGACACAGACTAATCTCCCTCGACTCAGAAACAAATACTAGAACAAAATAGGACAAAACATATAACTTTGCCTAGGTTTATGTAATAAAAAATATTAGCTAGCAAGAGCTCACACCTTCTAATCGACGATTTTCTTTCTAGTTGTCGTCTCCATCTCCGTTCTGAGACTTGTGAGTGATAACCTATAATAAGACACAAGACAAAAAGAGTGAAAGCAACAAAATTTCTATGAAACTTATACAAATGATCAAGGAGAAATGCAACAAAGATAATTAACATAAACAACGTTTGTGGGAAATAAAATATGTTATTGTATTAATGATGATGGAAGAGATTAAAACCAAATCCTTGATGTTGTGAAGTCCCTCCCAATGATTCCTTGATCCAACACATACCCTTTGATTCTAAAATTTCTGACACCATAGGTTTGATACCAGCCCATCCAGGTCAAAAGTCACCTTAACAAAGATTGATTGATTCCTTGATTAATAAAAAACTCAAAAACTAGCATTCTTCATGAGAGACGCTTCCTTTTATAGATATTAAAAGGAAGGGATGAGAAGTTTAGGATGAGAGGTTAGGATTTGACCAAATCAAGAATATGAGTGAGATCCAAACCAATCGAAGGACACCTCACCCTCGAAGCTTCTATTGTAGAATCTTCTCGAATTTCTTCTTTTTTCCTTCGTACAAAAAGTGTTGCACCCTATGAACTAGAAACATTCGACACTATCATAGGTTACCATGGTGCAACATGTGAAACTTAAGGGTGTCACATGTTGCAGTGGTGCAACATGAAACACTTTCATAAATTAGGGATTTTAAAGGAAAATTCCATAGTTTCATCGCTCTAAGAAAGGTTTTTCTTCCATCTTCTTCAAGGATTAAGGAAATAATCCTTCAAATTATAAATAATAGGTGCACGTAATCAATGGTCATAGGTGTGATGAAAATAATGTGTAACATAATTCCCCCCAAAGTATGAAGTTAGAAAATGATTGATAGATGAAATACTTTGTTGTGCGGGTGTTGAATCAAGGAACACATCAGTTGGGAACCTGTCAACAACAAACAAGGAGTTACAATACAATAATATATATCATCACTAAGGTAGGAATTACCATACTCAGAATACAAGTGACTCAAATAATAAGTGCTTACATAAAAATATCCATGTCAACTATGATAGGTCATGGCCACCAAAGATACACCGTGGATCCATGCGATTGTGTCTCAAATTTGAACATAGACACCAAAGATACATTGTGGATCTATGTCATAAAGACTAAAATTTGAACATATCCATGATACACACACTATGGATCTATACAACAATACATACTCAAAATACTCTATCACATCCTGGAACTATCATATATAATCCAGGGTCTTCATCCCCACTATTCCATAGTACAAATCTAAACATGTGAATAAAGGTGTCGAAGCCGAACATGGTAGAAATTATCTGATTATCAACCAATGATGAAAATCGTTAAAAAATGAAAAAGGAACCATCAATGATGATTATATTCCTAAAGGTAGACAAGCACATTCAAATAAATGCAAATAGATGAGTTTAAGTTGATCACTCATAGAATCATTCGATCGAAGGTCAGTGATTAAAACATGTCATTGAAAGTGAGGAAACTTTCCATTGAGGCATGAATGTCCCAAGGTACTGTAAAGTTTCTAAATCAACTTCCTAGATAATGTGTTGAAGTCAATAGGAATTGATTCATTGTAGGAGGGACATGATGTATCCCTCATCAACGGTGCAAAATAGGTACAAATGTTTGAAGTATATTAGAGTATAGAGTGAGTAAAATCCGACTCAAGGATGGCCAATAATTTAAAAGGTTTAAATACTGCAGAAATGGCTAACGCAATAGAAGGCCTTTTTATTGGAATTCTCTTGAACATATTGATGAAAAGAAAACTCTCTTGGCAACACTGACTCAAAAGGAGGATCATAGATCAAAGTATAAATTTGGAGAAGATCGCGATTAATGATATAAAAGTGTATTTCCCAATTTGATACAAGGAGTGGAAGAGTTTCATGTTCAAGAGCGACTGGCTATCGGAAATTAATATAGATTTATATAAGTTCCCTTCCCAATTTCTCCCTGCCATTTCTGGCGAGTACCTCTTTATTGTTACACAATATTGAGGAGGATAACATATGCTTGTAGTATAATCTCATCCTTTGGATGATTCCTTCGGATTTTTTTAATGAACCCTAGGAAGGAGTGGTTCGGTCCCATATGGTTCTTTCAATGTACGTTTTACGAGTCCAGAGAAAGTAAACTTGGTGGTTTTTCATGTTTAAGGAGTTTGAAAAACACTTAAAGGAAACTCCAAGATTGATGTTTTCGTAAATTTGGTCCCCCAAGTATGAAAAAGTATAAAATAATACCTAGGAGAACTCTTGTAGCCATGATTGACTAGAGTATTCATTTTTAGTTCGATGAGACTGAAAAAGGGTTAAAATATCGCTCGACAAACGCTCTTTCAAATCCTTTAATGAGCGTTAATGGAGACAAGCTCACTCAACAATCGTTTCATATTTAGAGAGTCTAAAAAGAGCTAAAAGGAAAATCGAAATAGTTCATTTTTCGTATATCTTTTACGAGTCCGAAAAAGGGATAAAAGTATACTTGGTAACCTATTCTCATGTATTTACGAGCACAAGAAATAACAAAGACTAGGCTCGATAACATATTCCCATGTATTTACGAGCATGAGGAAGAACAAAGACTAAGCTTGAAATTGGTTTCATTTTTACACAAGCTTGAAACAAAGTAAGACTATGCTTGTATGGGTTTAATTTTTTTTGTGATCTTGAAACTAAAAACTAATTGTGCTCAGAACTCCAAAAATATAAAATAAAAATATTTCAAGTGACACCCATGGGTGGTTGGAAATTTTCCCCTATCTTGAAAATCTAGTGGCTTATATCTAGCATGAGGCCTAGAGTATGGAGACATGACCCCCAAGATTTGTTTGATCTGCAAATCTTATGTGGTGAAAGTACCCGATTAGACTCATGTCTACTAATAAGTAAATTTTCACCAGAGGAAGAAAGAATATCAACTGACATAGGTGGATGAAATGAAGTTTCAAGTGCAAGATCTAGTGAAAGACTCAATTCTATGGGAGAGGGTTTGTTTCATTTTTTAAATGAGCTTGACATGGATAATAAACTATGATTGAAGGGATCGGTTTCATTGTTGAACACACTTGAAATCAAAAGTAAACTATGCTCATAGCTTTGGGTTCAATCCCCATAATTTTGTTTCATTTTTTAATGATCTTTCCATAGAGAAAGAAAAACTATGCTCGTAGCTGGATGTTTCATTTTTTAACAATATTGACACATAAACAAAAACTATGCTCATAACTAGTTGTTTCATTTTTTAATGAGATTGACACACAAACGAGAACTATGCTCATGGCTCCCCTTGATCATGTCTTCCAATAGGACAATGCTATGGAAGGAATACATGTCAAGGGACATACCTTGATCATGAATTCTTAGATATCTTCGTTGGATGAAAGAACAATGATCCAGAAGAAATACATGTCAAGGACCACAATAGGGGTAGGGAGATTAGGCTCTAATGTCCCTATCGAAGAGATATTCATGTCAACTACCGGATCCAAGTAATAATAAGTTTATCACACTGCGAGAGGCTCATTCCCATCGATAGTTGAAAACATGGGACATGTCACCACATAATTAACCAATGGCAGGGTGGATATCATTATAATCGGAACATTCAGGGAAGTCGAATGGTTGGTCATCATATGAAGGACAATGAATGAAATATGGTCAATGGTCATAATGTTTCCATTATGAGGGAAATATATCACTCGAAAGAGTGTGGAGACAATAGATTTCATAGCATAAACATAGTCTCACTTGAAGAGTAAGTTAAAATCCAAGGGTCCTCGGACTATCATCACATCAATATGAACAATTTTCCCTCCTAAGGTAATAGGTAACTGAGGAAGGATCCCTAAATATTCACTATCTCTTCTATCAAAAGATAACAAATTCTGGTCAATAGGCACACTTTGAGGGTAACCTAAAACTTTCGAAGTTGTTGAGCATACAATAATAATAGAAGCACCTTTGTCTACTATAGTGTGACATATTTTTATATTGCAATCCTGCACAATGATTTTGAAAGGCAGGTAGGAAAGAAGGAGAGGTCCTTTCAGTCTACTCCAATCAAAGGAAATGACCTCAGTACTTGGAGGGGGTTGTGTGTGAATGGGTGAAATGTCCCGTAGTCCTGAATAATCTAAAGAGTTGTGAAAAGTTTGAGTGGTATAAACTTCAGTCTTTAAGGGAAGAGTGGGATCAACTGATGATGGAACCAAACCAACCACTTTGACTTCACTCTTCAAGGGAAGAGTGTGATTGACCGAGGATGAAACTTGGTCAACCACTTGAACAACCGAATCAACTGATGATGTAATCAAATCGACCTGTTCATCAACCAATGACAGGTTGGGAGAAACGTTTTGATAACCATTGGAAGTTATTGTTGGAAAATAGTAATATCTTCCAACAATTTTGAGGATTCATCCATACAGGGGAAAATGTTAGTTTAATGACTCCCTTTGAATAACATACAAGGAAATTTGATTGTACTTTTCTTTTCTCCAACCTTACTTTCACTAGTTGATGGTTTGTCACAAACATGACTTGAGGCAGCTGGCGACACAGGCTGTTGAGAACCCGTACACCACACTTCTAAGACATTGGGAATACCATGGAAATGCCTAAGAATATGGTCACCCTTACAAATCATGCAAGGGAATTTGGGCTTACGAGTTGTCTTGGTAGTCTTGACGACATCATAAACACTCCCATCATGATGAACAATAGCTATTTTTTTGTTTCCAACATGACCTACAATGGTTGGAAGGTTTCCCCCTTGCTTAATTTTCTTCTTCTTCTTACCCACTTGGTTAGTGACTTTAGATCTTTCATTAGGAAAATAAGAAGAAAGGGAAGAAGACCTGATGGGAGAAGAAGGTGAAGGGTCAACATAAGGTTGATGTTCTTGGGGTGGAGTTCTTACATCCGAAGCACCTAGTGCATTCAAGATTACTGAAGTAAAAAATAACCATACTGGTAACCCAATAGTGAATCCTAGAAGACTCAAAGTGGAAATAAAAGGAGGACTAACGTTTCCATAGGAAGGAAAAACAAAAGGTTCCCTAGGAAAATGTGTCACTTGGTTGGTCTTTCTGGGAACTGATATGATATATATAGACTCAACCTAAGTTCTGAAAGGGAAAACAAACATCACATTCTAAGAATATCTAGGAAGAAAACAAACAAACAAAAACCTTCTCACAGTGAACGCACTAGTTGGTGATGACATCCAATGTCGCGAGATCAAAATAAGAAGGGGATGAGATAGAGTGGGTGGATCAATTACATTGGTGACCTGCTTAACTGACTTACACCCTGGTACAAGTTCCCTCATAGTATAACCATGGGTTACCCTCCAAGGATCTCGAGTGATTTTGACCAACGTCTGTTCCAGGTACAACAAATACTTTCCCCTTTGTCGTCACCTCGTGTATGAACCCTAAAGATTATGGCCACTAAGGTGACCACTTACAACAACAAAAATCTAGGGAAACAGTCCACAACCAGATATATATGCAAGGGAAGAGTCATTTAAGACCCAAAATTCCCTTGAGAAGTGCCTCCTACAGTGGTGTGATCCTCTCAAGTGATCCCCAAGTATATTTCGACACCATTTGTAATACATGTAGACCAATCCACCAAGACCAATAAAGTGGGGTTAGTTACTCCACTAGCCCCAATGTGACATCATGATTGACCCTTTCGTGAGAAGGGTTTCCCAGAACTGTGATGCGGAAAATGGATTTCTCTCCCTAACTCTAGATTCTATGTTTTTCTTTATAGCTTTGGAGAGTTATTCTCAACACCTATTCCAAATCCCTACAACTAATCTAGTGTAATTTTTCTACCAATGAAAAGTATATATTTTTTAAAATATTTTGATTAGCACATTAATTTTAGGGATGTTGTTTACTCACAAGGAAAATTACATGGACAAGATGATGTTTTGACCGACTCTAAACCATGAAAAGAAAGGAAAATGCATTGTTTCATTTTGATGAAATCTATATTACGAGAAGGAGAAAACCTTTTATATTCTTGGATGAATAATGTTTGAAATTCATTAAACCAAGAGGATCACTATTCAAAATGTTTCTTCCCAAAGAAACTACAAATTCCCACCATCTAAAGAAATGCAATAATTGAAATATTTAATTCCAAATATATAGATAAATACATCAAAATAACAATAATTCTCTTTAAAAGAAAAACAAATCAAAGCAATGTATTTTAAAATGAATTATTCAATAAAAGGAAGTTCTCTTTCACTAAATAATTCACAATAAAAAATACTTTGAGAAAATAAATTAAGATCCGTAATGAAATACACTCAAAGACAGAGCTAAGAGATTATAACCCTTTCAGAAGCAAGCAAAATTGCTAAAAACATAGCAATAAATTATGAAATTTTTGATAAAAATCTCAAAAATTGCAGAAATGGCCAAAAGGAAGACTCAAGACTGCAAGGATCAATATCAATATCGAGTAATAAAACCAAAAAACCAATCCAAAACCAAATCTGAGATGGGAAGAGAGAGTAACAAACAAATTTGTTTCTACAGGAGTGTCACAATCTGTAATGCAGAACAATGCGACGATATCCAGTGTCACAATCTATAAACCATCATAGTGTGGCAGTGTCATAGGCTATAAACCAACACCATGCAATAGTGTCACAGTGTCTCTCAAAGAAAAGTGCGACACACTCAAAAAATGAAAAAGAAAACAATTTTTTTTTCCAAAAATCCCAAAAGTTCTAGGCTTTGAGAGTAAATTTGGATCACCAAATGACTCAAGAGGTAAAACTCAAGCAAAAACAAGGTACAAGCCAAAGAAAAACCAGGAGAACAAAACATTCCCTAGTGGAGTCAACAATTTTATTGTTTGAAAAAATAGTCTATGCGGACACGAACTGATCTCCCTAGACTCAGAAACCAAGACTAGAACAAAACAAGACATAACATATAACTTTCCCTAGGTTTATGTAATAAAACACATTAGCTAGCAAGAGCTGACACCTTTTAATCAATGATTGTCCTTGCTAGTTGTAGTCTCCAGCTATGTTTTGAGACATGTGAGTGATAACCTGTAAGAATACACAAGCCAAAAATAGTGAAATAAACAATAGTATATTTCAATGAAACCTATACAAATGATCAAGGAGAAATGCAACGAAGATAATTAACATAAACAACCTTTGTGGGAAAGAAAATATGTTACTGTATTAATAATGATGGAATATATTACAACCAAATCCTTGATGTTGTGAAGTTCATCCTAATGATTCATTGCTCCAACACACACCCTTTGCTTCTATAAGTTATGGCACCATAGGTTTGATACCAGACCATCCAGGTCAAAAGTCACCTTAACAAAGATTGACTGATTCCTTGATTGACCAAAAACTCAAAAACTAGCTTTATTCATGAGAGATACTTCCTTTTATATATTTGTAAAGGAATGGAGGAGAAGGTTAGGATGAGAGGTTAGGATCTCACCAAATCATGAATACAAGTGAGATCCAAATTGATTAGAGGACACCTCACCCTCGAAGCTTCTATTCTAGAAACTTCTTGAATTTCTTCTTTTTTCCTTTGTATGAAAAGTGTCACACCATGTGAACTAGCAACATGCGACACTATCACATGATACAATGGTGCAACATGTGACACTTAAGGGTGTCGTCGCATGTTGCAGTGGTGCAACATGCAACACTTTCATAAATTAGGGATTTTAAAGGGAAAATCCATAGTTTCATATCTATAAGAAAGGATTGTATTCCATCTTCTTAAGGGATTAAGGAAATAATCCTTCAAATGAT
>SNQJ01S0229794.1:0-14328 GCA_010110895.2 Picea sitchensis
GAGGGAACTAAAGAAATTTAATGGGTACATGTGAAAAAGTGTTATCGTCCAAGGGACAAGGTTATAAGGCAGAGCGAACCAAGAACATGATAAAAATTTCATTCAAGAAATAAAATTATAATTAATGGGAAACATTACTTCAATAAGACATGTTGAATTGAAGTAATATTCGATTCCACGTTGATATTACTTTTATGACAGGAGTCATGTATAATAATACAATAATTTACACTCTTCAGAAAAGACGACATGTGTTGAAAGTTCGAGTTAAGTTTACTGTAGTTGTATTCATAAGGGCATGTCAAGTAACAAGCTTGTATTTGGGCACTGCCCAAAATAACTTGTCAAGAGTTGGGAAATGGACCTTAACCGTTCTGCATGTAATGATTTGAACGCAATAGCTCGATCCAATAATGACTAGGCAATCTATTGACACTTAAAGGTACTTGGAATCAACTCAGTTTGGACAAACGATCTTCATTCCTTGCAACCTGGAGGGGAGAATACTCCTACATCACCTACTTATCGAAAAAATATCCCATTGAATATGAGCACATAATTCAAAATCCATTTCTTAAATCCTGCCTAGATCGTTTACCTTCTTTACCCTTTTTGGAATTCCTTCTCCGCCTTCTTTAGCAGTCGAATAAGGCCCCAACCATAGATTTTTGTGTAGAGAAAATTCATCCTCATTGAGATGCCTAGGGTTCTTCTCTCTCTAGTTTTCTCCTATGGATCGACGCCATGTTTTCAATAAAATTTACACTCAATTGAAATCTCCTGCAATCTTCCATTATGCAATGTTTAATCTTTACAATATGCATCTATCAAGGGCTTGATATTAATCTACGCCTTGCGATTTTTTTCTAAAAGTTCAAATGTGTATTCTTTACCAGTTGCATTATGTTCTTATATTCTCTACTCTTTTCTTCTCGATTGGTTGAGAACAAGTCATTTTAGTTTTAATAGACAAATAGAGCATGAATACTCCACTTGCGAAGAAATGCGAAAATGTGTTTCTCTGTCCATTGACACAATCCCTTAGATTATAGGTAGAAGCGATTAAACATTTAAATTTACAGATTCAATAAGTCACCAATAAATTCAATTTTTTTTCAAGGTAATTCGATATATATATATAATCTTGCAGAAATGTTAAGTAGTCAATTATCAACTATTCCTTTGCACATTGGGTAAACACAATCAAGTTAACGACAACATTAAATAACAAAAAAACAAAAAAATTAGATGTAAGACATTGTAACTCAAAGACTGATAATGTGGGAAGATGATCTTTAACTTAAAGACAAAACTTATGCAATGCCCTTTATTTTCTCCTGCTAATCCAATGACTTCACTGGTACCTCCCAGCCAATGCTAGGGGTACTCTTCTTCCCTCTTATCCCCCCAAGTTGCAAAGGGGTCACACACAAATTCAGATCAATATTTATCTCAAGCTTGTCCTCACAAGGAGAGGTTTCCACCTCCTAAACAAGACTTGCATCCCAACTCACACAAGTAACTAGTCATGAGAAATTTTGGTAGCATTTCAATCATCCACCCATAGGGTACCTTTCCTTCTTCCTCACCTTTCTTTTATAAGAATTTTCACTTTTATACTTGTCATCTCGTGCATAATTAAATATTTTTTAATAAATAA
Organism: Picea sitchensis; assembly: GCA_010110895.2. Lineage (NCBI taxonomy): Eukaryota > Viridiplantae > Streptophyta > Pinopsida > Pinales > Pinaceae > Picea > Picea sitchensis. The sequence continues at coordinate 1,661 of SNQJ01S0229794.1, forward strand.
ATTTAGATATTATTAACCCCTAACACATGCCACACTTCCCTAAAGTTGCACATGTTTTAATTTCTTTTAATTAACTAAAATTTGAATTTTTTCTTCACCTCCACAATTAGTTCCTAGATTTTCTCCTAATTGTCCCTTAATTCCCCAAATTCTCCTTTATTGAGTCTCCTAACTATATTACAGTTGGACTTTGATTAGGAGTCTTCTCTTAGTTAGGATTTAGAGTCTAGATTTACTTAGGATTCTAACTCTATGTTGACAACCCATTCTCTCATGAAATAATTTCTATTTATTAAAAATCTTTTTATTAATTTCATGCACACATTGTGCACATGTCTTATTTTTTTTCTCTTAAAAAGTTTTTAATTAGTCTAAATTTCCCTTGACCCATTATTAATTTATTTAGGAATAAATTTTTTGACTTTGATTTTATCATAATTTCAATTTATAAATTAATTTAAATTTATGTTCTCTTTTCTAATCAATTTCATGTATTCGCTTTATTCTCTATGGTCTTCTAAATTTTTATTAGTTTATGTTGACCTTTCCTTTTCTTTATTTTTATGTATATTAACATGTGACGTATGGCCGTTCCCTTCAAGACCTTCGTTATCAAAGGGGTGTCTCTGCTTCCATTTGACTTATTTTAAGAGTGTGATGTTCAGGAGTCAATACTCCACTTATCGTGTGAGATAATCGCTTCTTGAGGAATAAAGAATCTTCCTTATTTCATTCCCCTTAGAAATCCTCTTGAGCAACTATCTTAGTCTACCCTCATGATATGTGAACCTATCCATGGCTGGGTAGTGCGTTAACCTTCAATTCAAGTCCTAGCAGGGAGTGCCTAATGGGACAGGGGGATGTGCCCGCCTCTCCCTCATCTCACTTTGATATCTATGTATGACCCCTTTACTCCATATGTGATTAGGATTAGCAAGCATCACCATTCATACATCCACTAACAAAGATAATATAAATAACTCATATACATGAAATCAAAAATTGAAATCATCATCCTTAAACACATAGATAAAAAAATCAAATTGCCTCATAATCAAGAGTCAATGGTCCTCCCTAAATGGGAATTTGAGAGTCCAAGATGCTATCGCCGATTCCATCAACATCCCTCATCGTCATGTTTCTGTACACATACCAGGAATCTCATCCCTTAATACTTTTCAGCTGTATACATCAATATTAATAACATATCAAAAATTTCAATACTCAATGATGACATGATTTTAACTCATGACTCAAATCAACTAATCACTTAAAAGAGTATCATGTTTTAACGGATCACTGCAAGAAGTGTCCTAAAAGAATAAATCAATGGTATGAAATGTGATCGGTGGAACTAGATGTTACAGGTATAAAGAGATTGTTTGGATACATAAACTATCTACATTGAAAAATATAGTTGTATAAAAAAAGACTAATTATCTTGGTGCATTTATTGTCTAGTTGATTGATCCGGTAGTCCGTGTTGTCTTTTTCTAGATCAATGCATTTCAGGGCCCGTGTTTTGCAAAATCATTTTTTAAACTAGTTTGCAATAGATTCCTACCTTTTTTTCTTTGATCAAAAGGTGATGTTTACATTTTTCATCACTTCATGAAATTATTTATTTATTACCGATGTTTATATCGTTTTGCGATTGAAAAATTCATGGGGAGAGATGTACGAGGAATTTTTTCTCCAAGATGAGTTTACGGTGGGGTGTTGGAACATGTGGTTCTATTGTAAACCTCACCTTGTCATTTGAGTGGTTTGACCAATTATTTGGGTTGATGAATGAATAAACTATTGGTTCACCATGTCCACCTCATATCCTAGATCCACCTCATACCATGATTGTTGGTTTGTTCCATGAACATAACCTATTTATATATTATCCTTATGGATTGGTATAACATCATCATGATAGATCTCTTTTCTCTCTCATGGAGCCACTTGTGCTTCAGTATTATGAAATGATGTCTTTAAGATACCACCACTTCTCTCATCCTTTCTTCCCTCTGATTGTTTTCCTATTCCAAGAAGAGATAAATAGGAGAGTAGGAGAGAGAGAGAGAGAGAGAGAGGAGGGAGAGAGAGAGAGGGTGGGGGTAGAAGAGAGAGGGAGAGGAAGAGGTAAATACAGGGAGGAGAGAGAGAGAGGGGGTTCTGCGTCCGTCCATCCATCCATCATCATCCAGATCATCCATTCCATCCATCCATCATCCATCCATCCATCCTTCCATCCATCCGTCCGGCCATCCGTCCATCCATCCATCCATCCATCCATTCCATCCGGGGCCATCCTCCCTCCATCCATCCATCCATTCCTTCCTCCTCCATTCCTCCATCCATGTCCGGCCTTCCATCCATCCATCCATCCTCCTTCCTCCGGCCATCCATCCGGCCTCCATTCCTTCCTCCATTCCTCCCGTCCATCTCTCCACTCCTTCCTTCCTCCTTCCTTCCTCCATTCCTTCCTCGTCCGGCCATCCATCCATCCATTCCATCCATCCTCCTTCCTCCTTCCTCCATTCCTCCTTTCCATTCCTTCCTTCCGTCCATTCCTCCGTCCTCTGATGTGGTGTGGGACCAATGGCACTGAAATAGGTGGAAACGTGTTCCTTCCAAGGTGTTATATTCCAACAATGCCACACAAGTCATCATTGTGAGTTTAGGTGGAGCTTGTCCCCTTACAGAGAATCTAGCTAGGTAGAAAGAGATCACATAAAGCTTGGGAGAAAGAGATAAGAGGACAAACGAGGGAGAAAGGATGAAAGGGTGTATTCAATGTGTGGGAAATATTAGAAAATCACCCCATGAATTAATATACATGAGAAAAATAAATACACCATATAGGTGATCCTAGAGGATGTGAGAGTAGTGATGAGCTACGGGTGAATTTCAGTCCTAGTTAATTATCCATGAGATCATCCATTAACTAACTAATAAAAAGTGGAGTGAAGAGATAATTTATCATGAACATGTGTGGCACCTTAATAGTTATTATCCCAAGGTAAGTGCCTCATGGTGAGTGATATCCGAGGTATGCATGCACTTAGTGATGGCAGGGTGTCCATGAAGTACTCTCTACTCCCACTAGTCTAAGCTGGGAGGTCAATGATGACTCCAAGTTGAAGGAGGGATGTGAAACCCACATCCTAGGGATAATATTCTCAATAGGAGAATATTTCACAACTAAGCGGTGCTGCCCTCAGCAGGCAGATCCACCTAAGAAAGAAATATTAGGTGGAGTGTGTAATATCCAGCTTTACGAGACACTACTAGGGTTATGGAAATGATGATGAATGGAATTAGAGCAATGAGGTCATGTTAGGTACCCAGTGTACAATGCATATAAGAATGAAACAGTAATTAGAGGAAAGGAGAGCCTCATGGAAGCCCCATCAGAAGTACAATGCATAAAAAAGAATGAAGGAAACAAAGAAGGAGTTTATGAATCAACGGTATCCCCTTCCTCCATTATTATCACACAAAGAAGGTGGAACTTTTTCTTAGTAAATTTCTTGTTGAAGATGTATGCAATATTTTCAGTAGATGGACAGTACTACAAATTGATGATCCTATCATGTACCAGCTCCAAATTGTGTAAGTTTTACGTGTGTTTGGTTTGTTGTCATTACAATAGGTCTCTACAAAACTTGAGAATACTATGATTGTCACATAGATGATATTCAGATGATGAAACTGGATGCCAAGTTTAGTGAGGAAGTTTTGAAGAAAAACTTCATGAATAATGACGTTGACTACTCCTTCATACTCATCCTTTACCGAATACAAAGCAATTACTTATTATTTTTTTCTTGACCAAGATGGTGAATTTGAATGGATGTTACTAAAAGGCAGAGTGGACTTGTGTGTGCATGTCCTTAGCCCAATTTATACCTTGAATCCAAATGTACAACATGTTGCATAGTGGATCCAATAACTAGTGGTGCCTTGAACATATATAAGAATGCACTTGGAAGCCTCAGGTGTAGATCATACAGCTCCTGTATGCACGGAAGCACTCCCTCTGCATATGAGATCCGATTAGAGGTGTGGGTGGAGATATGAAATTCTCTACAAGTTGTCTATAAAAGGTGTTGTCCATCAATGGTTTATCCCAACCATCCTCAAGATGTACCCAGGAAATAAACGTGCTTTCCAACATGAAGTCATTCATGTGGGAATCAACCAGAGATACGACATGCACTTAGTTTAGGATGGCTTGATTCTTAAGATCATCCCGGTGTCTCGATACCAAAGGAAATAGTGTAGTATGGACCCATGTCCATCACTTAGAAACCTATCAATTTAAGGCCATATAGCATGACAATTTTGAGGCCAAATTCATGCTTGATAAGGAGGTCATCAACATATAGAAATAGGATCAACAAGGAATACAAGGTTCTCATCATGTGCTTAGATGTTCATATATAGTTACATCTAAAACAATGTTGAAATAAAATAATCATCCATCTTTTCATACCAAAGCTCCTAGGTTCCTACTTGAGTCTATAGAATGAGAATTACAGTCAATACTAAGAATGTGTTTTTGTATGAACCCGTGTGGCTAATCCATGTAAAATATCCTCTAAGATATCTCTAAGAAGAATTCTTCACATCCATGTGATGAAATTCCCCTAGTTGTTGCAATGGATAGGGCCAATTGGATGGATTCCATCTTTTCTACTAGAGTAAATCTCTCATCATAGTATATCCCATGGATATGTTGAAACATTTTGGAATCCAATCTTTCCTTGTACCTTATCACCTTTCCATTTGTTTCCTTCTTGGACCTATAGAACCATATTCATCTGACAATATTATTGGAATGAAGGAGGCGGGGAGCCATATCCCAAGTCTAGTTATCGAGGAAAGAATTGTACTCCTCGCACCAAAGCTTCCTATAAGGGATTCCCTATAGCCTTTGCATAGGTCTACGAGTCTGAAGCTAGAACCATGTAGAAATCTGCATGGAATCAATGGATTTCGAAGTAAATACAAGTGCCTTGGGAGGATCCCTCAAGCTAGGACCCTCCTCCTACTTGATTATCTGTAATCTACAAGGTCCCTTGCTTCTACCGTAGGGGTTTGTTCCGCTTGGGCATGTGTATTATGGCTCATCAATACATGCTCATCATTGGCATGCTCATCATATTTCGAATTAGATTTGGATATCATATATAAACCATGATCTAAATTAGTGTATCATCATCATTGATGTCTGGTGTAGGCAGTGGTACAAAGCTCTCTGCATGTGGCTCCAATGGTGCATGCAAGGGACTCCTAAAAAATTGAAACTTCGCTCAATAATTAGATTATACATTGAGGGAACAATCAGTCGGTAACCCTTCACAATGTTAGGATATCCAAAAAATATACATGTGGTAATGCATTGATCTAATGCTTTCCTCTTTTTTAGAGGGTATGTGAGCCCATGTGCAAGATCAAAATACTCATAAGTGGGAGACTTCCAATTTTTTTTCGCTCCGTGCTTCAAACAGAGTCCTTTCTTTGAAATATCTTTGAAGAGATCTGTTCTAAATTTAGTTATCATATTTAAGTGCCTCAACCCAAATCTTGAGGGGTAGAGACCTTGCATGAAACACACAGGTGACCATCTCTTTCATGGATCTTCTTTTCCTCTAGGCTACTCCATTTGATTTTGCGAAGTGTAAAGGTGTTGTATATTCGCAGTTGTAGCCTATCTACTCTAAACTTGAAATATGTGGACATGCTCAGGTTACACTCCCCCATTTATGTGAGGAGGGATTTTTGAAGTGTTCCTCTGAACAGTCTCACACATGAGCTTTGAAGTCTTTAAGGTCTTCAGCACCGGACTTTTTTATAAATTTTGAAATTGTCATGAGATGTCGATAAATGTGTACCTCTCCTTGTGATGGATGGATCTTAGGGAGTCCCATTAGATCATTATGGATGAGCTCCAAAGAAGAGGATGCCCTCCAGGCCTTCCCTTTCTAAAAATTCTATTGAGGATTATTTCCAAGGACACATCCTTCAAAAAAACCCCTTTGGAAAAGTGGATATAAGGTAACCTGGTGACCATCCCCTCTTGCTAAGTTGTTGCATGTATTTAAGTTTATATGACCAAATATCTCATTCTATAATCTCTCTTACATCATTGGCTTCATTATTTGACAAGAGTAATATTTATCAATAAAATTATTGAATGTATACAAATGAGATTGGTGATTTAGCTCAGCAAAAAAATTCTTTGAGTTATCATGCATTTCATATATATGGTGATGGAATTAGGTGTGAAATCCACCCTTTCACCCAGCTTTAAAATGTATTTATCTAATAGCGGAAAGTAGATTCAAAATCTTTGGAACATACAATATGTTATTCTCAAAACTTCCATGATGTATTACTTACCCTCCCTTGTCTAGTGACCTCAAATACAGGTAGCCATCCCCATGAGGGATGGTAGGATATTAGTGCATCACGATGATAAAAAAAAACATTCCAAGGATACCATATGATGGGATAAGACTGGATCTAGGATCCATGCATCATGAGAGGAATGAAAACAAATTAAAGAATGAGAGTTACCTTGTTTTTGATTACTTATGGTAACCTTCTTTGAAGATTCAAGGAATGTGTTCCATAGAGTTATTTTACGAGTATATCTACACCATGGATTTTTTTTTCTTCATGCATGATAATTTGGGATGAAATTTGCAGTTGCAGTAACCACATTTACACTTCCATTTATTTCTTTTTCTACCTTTGGAGCCGAAGGAATCGTCAGAGAGTTTCCTTCCTTCTTGTGTTTAGAATGCACCTTTCCCATTCCTTTTTACTTAGTCTTCGGATTGTTGTGTTGCTTCTCTAATGCATAAAAAGTTCATGCACATTGGGTCCCTTTATTATCCCCATCTTAATGAGCTTATCTTCCTCATGCATTAGGGAATAAATAAATTGATTCAATTTCAACATTTTCTAGGTTTCTTCTGAATTAAAATATCATTGTATGGAATGTTGATACGAACAAAACATACTTCAAACCAACGTTTGACAAAATATAAAGGGTCAATCAATTATGTGGAGTTTATTTGTCAGCACCACATCTCTTTACATGAAAAAAAAGAAACTTGAACTTCGTAAAGAAGTCTTCCGGATATCGATGGAAATTTCTTGGATCCAGAAATTTGAAAGCTCTACCCTCGAGCATATAGCCCTCTCTCATTTCATCCTGATTTCCAAAGAGATCCTCCAACTTTGTCCAAAATTGATCTAGTGTGGTATAAGCTTCAATGTGAAACAAAATCTCAGTGGACATAACATACAAATAAGGCTGTAGGACTCATTCATGTGGTTGAGATACCTTTTATTCTCGATAGATGATTTTGGATCCACCTCTATAGCCATTGCTGTAATCCAAATACAATCTTATATAACTAAGCCAGTGTAGATTTTTAAAGCTTCACTCGAATATTTGTAAGTGGGTAGAAAAGAGATTGATGGGTGATACCTCCATCGACTTTCTGACTGCATCTTCATCCTTGAACCTACAAATAAAGATTATAGAGTACTGTCTATCAACCGTCTCTGATACCATGTGAAGTCTCCTAGAAACTTGTCACATAGAGAATCTAGCTAGCAACAATTCTCAAAAGATCCTGCAGGAGAGAAGAAAGAGAGAGACAATCTTGAGGATAAAAGGAATGAAAAAAAAATTGTATTCACTAACGAGACAATAGTAAAAATACAAATGATATACTCTACACTTTGATCCGACTAAAGAAATGCTCCATGTGAGTGATCACAGAGGGTCTTGAGGGACTCATGTGAATGTGGATTGGGCACCTAGTCCTAGTTAAGTTCCCATGTGATCATCATTTAAATAACTAATCATAAGTGGAGTGAGGAGATAATACAACATGCATGTAATGGTTCAGCCTAGCGAGGTTATTATCCCCAGAGGTAAAATTGAATCCCTGATGGTGATGATACAAGGTATGCATGCAACTCTTGGTGATAATATTGAGGTTGTCATGCAATACTCCACTCCATTGATATAATTGAGGTGTAACTAAATCAAGACTGGAGAGGATGTGGAGCCCTCATCTAGAGAAAAATATGTTAGAATATTGTTCTCGTTTAACCATAAACAATTATACACCATTTCTACCTAACCATAGGCACAAATCCAACCCCAAGCACATAACCTTTTGCTGAATGGGGCGGATTCTAGGGAAGCCACACTAGAACCAACAAGATGAAACCAAGGAGAGTCCACCTTATTCCAGGGTGGTGCATGATAAGGTACCAAAGGGAACAAGTGTGTTTCACCATTTACACCGGTTGTTATTTATCACTGAACTTTCAATGCACTACTTCTGTGCTACTGCGCCTAATGCCAACTAAGTGAGTGTGTGTTTTTTCCAAATGAGTTAAAGCACCTTCTATTTATACTAATGTGGCCAGTTGAACTTGTGGTAATACTCGGGAGGGATGGCCTATCATTTTTGCATATAATGCGCTATTATTACTTATTCCACTCAGAAATGACTTGTATTCCAAGGTTTTCACACATCTGTTGGGTTTTGCTTGCTTCTGGAATATTCTATTCTAGTCAAGTTATCCATGGGTTAATGCCACCATGACTACTAAAGAGCATCAACCTCCCTCTTATCTAGGAAATTATTTATTTAATATGATACTCCCTTGTGGTCTTCGATCCTTGATCGCACTATGCCATGATCCCTCTCTCGTCATGGTTACACATACCATGTTACTAGTAGCATCATTACGTCAGACATGGATACACCCTTGTGGACCTGTCAATATCGTTTAGAGGCCACAACTCGCTAGAGAACACTACTATAGCTATATACCTCATGTCATATGTCCTGCCATCATCATCATGGGATACACCCGCATGATGTGCTCACCCATGTTGTGAGTATAATCATTACTATCATCATTATTCATCCATATCACATGGCATGGAAATACCTACATGGTATTACTGACCAATAGCATCACCAGAGATACACAAGCTATTTATTGATCACACCTAGATCTATTTACCCATGATTTTGTTCATCATGATGAATTGTATTGATGATGGTGTACTCAAGCTCCTCATGAGAACTTTCTCCTAAGAACTAACATTCATCTCTTCATGAACTCACTTTGCAGAGAGAGTTCACAGGTTGCCTAGTATCAGGGTGGGGCGGCTATTCTCGTAGGCTGTAAAGCTAGGAGTGAAAACTTCTCGCACTGTGATATATATAAGCTGGGGTGGGAACCTTCTCTAAAGCATTGGAAAAAGGTGAATTCTTGATGGTTCTAGAAATGAATCTTCTAGAAAATGAGTTGGTGATTTGAATGGTTATCAACATGCTGGATTCCCATTGTAATGGGATCACATTCTTATCCAAGTAACTATCTCGTTCTCTCCCTGCTGTAGAGGAATTCTCATGGAAGGATTCGGCAAGGAACTTGGAGGAATTGGTGAAATAATTGTCTGGATTCCCTGATATTGTGGGATCATTCTTATCCAAGTAACTATCTCATTCTCTCCTATATATTGAGGGAATTCTCATGGAAAAGGTTAAGCAAGATTCATTGGAGAATTGGTGAAAGATTGTGTGAAGGACTTAGCTTGAATAGGAGCTTGGAGACCCTAGCAAGTCTATCAATAGGATTTGATCTTCTTCATACAAGGATTGAGAAAGTGTGTGTGTTGGAGCCAAGAGCCACTGAAAGGGAGCTTGCGACATCAAGGCGATCATGTTGTAATGTTCTACTTTCAATTAATATGATATAGTGGCATGCCCCTTTCCCATAAAAATATTCTCACTTTATTGTGTAATTCCTTGATCATACACATAAGTTGATAGTTGAATATATTGTGCTATCTTCACTTTGGTTGGTTTGTGTTGTCTTGGTCTTGACTTCACGAGAGAACCGAAGCGAAGCGGGAGAAAAAGAGACCCTAGGAAGAAATACAAAGGTATGTTACTTGTTCCTCCCTATTAGATAATTCAATGGTCATAACTTAGGGAAAGAGTCATGTCCTATCCTATTTTGTTCTAGATCCAGGTGGATCTAGGGAGATTTGTTAGTGTCCACACCTACTGATTAGTCCGATAACAAAATTGGTGACTCCACTGGGGAACATATCCCATTTTCTTTGTGCTTTTTGGTGTTTTTCCTTGGCCGTTTTCTCTTGCCTTACCTTTCTCCATTCATATCAATCTCTGAGTCTTCAGGATACCCTGATAGACCCTCTGGGTCCAGAGGCCTCTTCAAATTTTGTGTCTTTTTCCAAAAATTTGACTAGTTTCAGACATTCTCGCACTGCACTCTATAGCAACCCGCGAGAACATACTGAGTTTGCACCCTGCCTTTAGGTTCAGTGCGAGGTTCTCGCACTTTGCTCAAAGCTCACCTGTGAGAATCACCTATTCTCGCACTGTGTAACACTCTCAGCCTGCGAACCCATTTTTTCACAATTTTTTCTTTAAGACTTTGGCATGATCAACTGACCAGATCATTATAAATGCCTAACTAGGCCTTTGTGGACCTTTGGTTGATGTTCTCTTGTCTTCATTTTTGTGAACGAACAGTCTTAGGATTTCAAAGGCTCTTCCTGTCACTTTTGTCTTGACTTTCGTTTCTTGACTTTTCTCTGCAAAGATATACTCTCTGATTTTGGAATCTGAGTGTGATTGATTGTTTAAGGACCGGTGATCGGTTGAAAGTTAAGTTTCTTTGTCTTTATCATTTGATTATTGTTTGAAAACTCATTTTTCTCATGCATTTGAAAATACTAGTTTGGTTTGCTTGTTATTTTTGTTTCCATTGAAAGAGTGGTTTGGGTTTTTATCTATTGCTTGTTCATTGGTTTTTTCTTTTCTACACTCTTACCATCAGGGTGTAGGTCCTTTTTGAAAAGTGAACAAACGTTTTTCTTTCAAAAGCATTTTTTGTTTTCGAAAACATTGAAAATCAACTATTGAAATTATTGAAAAATGAACAATAGAGAGTTGTTATTGATGTGTGATTTGTGATTTGTTGCATTTGCATTTTAAAGGAAATTTTGTATTGTAGTTCGAGGTTGATCTGGAAAATTTCTCTTTCCCTCCCGTACATAGGATTCATTGAACGAAAATTGCTATATTTCATTTTTATCCATGCATCGTTGGGTCAGAGTCTTATAAACCATCAGTTTCATCTCCATTTCCTTTGAGTAACAACAACCCCTAATAACACTGCGCAATCATAAAATTTAACTAGTAACTCTTTTCTAGGGCTCTATTACACCAACATTTAGCTAGGCTAGCGCTTTGGCGTAGGAAGAGAGATACACTCTCCAAAGCACAAAACACACAATAACATCTTTTGTTAAGGAGTGTTAAATTCCATTTGCAACAGCTTGTCCTGGGAAGCCCTTCTCACACAAGGGTCAAGCACGATGTCGCATTGATATTGCCAGAGTTACTCACTCTACTTTGTTGATATCGGTGTAGAGATTGCATGTATTACGGGGATCACTCAGAGGTATACCCACAATGATGAGTGGAATCCTTTTGAGTTGATTTTGGGATAGATACCCTTCCCTTGCATGTGGATCGGACTGTCAACTGTCCCCCCAAGATTTATTGTTGTTGGTGGTAACCTTAGTGGCCTATCTTTCTACGTTCTTACACGAGGTGACTGTGAAGGGGAAAGTCTTCACGGTACCTAGAATCGACGTTGACCAAACTCACTCGGGATCCTTGGAGGGTATACCCACAATTATGTGTGGGAGATTGCACCAGGGTGTAAGTCTGTTAAGCAGGTCGTCAGCGTAAATTTTCCACCCTAGCCCAGCCCCTTCTCGTCTCGTTGTTGCGACATTGGATTTCATCACCAACTAGTGGCTTCAGAATTAGAAGGTCTTGTTTGCTTGGTGTTTTTTCCTAGATTTTGTTTACTAGCACGTGTTGTTTGTTTATCAAAGTTGACCATAGGATTTTATTCGTGAATTTTGTCACTCGGTTACAATAGCTCCTCCACGTCGTTCACGTAGAATGCAGGGTTTATCTCTAGAGCATCTGGAAGGTTCTCAACCCTTGCCTACAAGTACACCTGAGGGCTGTCCTCGGCAAGGTGAAGTCCCTGTCATCACCACGCCACAAGTGGTACGAACTGACTCTCTAGAACATTTCCGAATCACTAATACTCGAGAGGAATTTCGACTTCACCCTGATTCTGAGCGACCATTTATGTGACTAAATTCTTCCGGAGACTTAGTTGTTACATCTTCTAGATCACCAGTTGGACCCTTTCCCGGCATAGAAGGCCAAGATATTTTTTGGTCTACAGGTGTTTTTCGACGGGAACTTTTTGGTCCAGGTTCACCTGTGATTTCCGAAATCACCCCACCTGTGATTTCCACAATCTCTTGTCCAGAGACAGTATCGTTTACTACCGCCTATCACTTTACTGTCCCTATCGAAATGGCCCATCAAACAGATACTACGAGTGTTCCAACTGGGTTCACTGCGGTTAGTCTTGCTCCCATCAGCACACTGTGAATGCCCAACGTCACTCTGACACTACCACCTGGATATAGTGCATTGAATGCTTCCATTATCACTCCTGCGCAAACCCCATTCGGCTCTCCTGGTGGTCCTTCTTCTTCTGGGCAC
>SNQJ01S0229795.1:0-14328 GCA_010110895.2 Picea sitchensis
TAGTTTATTTGGATATCTTCGATCTCAAATTTAGTCTTTTATTTTTTTTCAAATTTTATAAATAAATAATTTGTTTTTTTAATTTTTTCTTTAATTTTTATAATCACATTATTTTTTACATAGATTTACAACTTCATTTATCCAGAAATGAAAATACTACTTTGATGAATTTAACATATTTTCCACTACTATACTATAATTTATCATGAGTGAATGAATCTTTACACATGGAAATGGCATTGACACATTATTATATATATAAAATGAAAAGTGGAGTTAACTTAGATATAGGTGTCAATTTATGATATCTTTCCTACTTTAGATAAGTGAATGAACATTTTCAATATTTCTTCACCCGGTATTCAAATGACGAAGGTTATACAATTTTAATTAAATTTATTAGCATTTTAATGCGTGACAACATAGATAAGGTGCGTTTGTGAAGAGTATAGATGCCATTGGGATTTTGTAAATGCCTGTGGCGTTTTATTAAGCCAATCTCTTTTCCAATTCTTGCTCGCTCTCGTTGTATAATTCCAATCGTTCTCACCTCCATGCGAAATTGCTTCTCCCCTTGTTTGGAACTGGAACGTTCTCTAGGTCGCCCGGGAGACTGCCCTTCTAAACATAACCGAATCCTCCACTGCCCAATCTCCCCGAAAAAATTCTTTGTTGCAATCTATAGTTCTTTATAGCTGAACATTTTGAGGGAATAAGGCCGACTCCAAGACCAACTAACACGATGGTGAACACTGTACGCGTCATGCCTCCTCCATTGTTGTGCCCCGGAGACGATTGTGCAACTTCAGTGACGACGAAAAGAGAGCCATCACCGGATTCATGTACGATGAGCTTCTATCACCATACTTTGGTTCAAAACGTCATCCTTATTCAATCGATCAGGAAAATAATTATGTCACCAAACGTTAAATAAGAAAAATCACTACATTAAAAAAAGAACTACAGTATCAATCTTTGAGAGCCTTGAAACGTCGGCTAAAGCACTACAGTATCAGTCTTTGAGAGCCTTGAAGCGTCGGCTCCTCTCAGAGTGATAATATCACATTCGTTTCGTCGCACAATGATCAACCTCTCAATTCCACGAATCCGCCTCTGCTGTCCTTTTTTGGCATCTCATTGCAAGCACGCACACCACGCGCGATCAGGTGACCAGTCCATAGAATTCGACCCTCGCCCCTTTACGGGTTGGAATCCTTGTAGTCAATTACAGAAGTAAAAAATTAATCTGGCTGAACTTGCCATCATACCTACGCACTGCATCAAAATACCATGCACACTTCATTCAAAGCTATACCGTCGACATAGAAATGTTGCGAGCGGCGGAGGCTTGCACTGAGAGACTTCATGTGGAAGAGAAGGCCGCCATTGCCATCGGGCATCGGTGGAGGCGAGAAACCGGCGTGAAAAGAATTTCCATTGTCGAGGGAAGTCGAAGAGCTTTTCGGTTGAAGGCGAAAAGAGAATAGGATAGATGGGTGGCAATGGGCGGGTGCCATTCCCTCCATTTAAATTTCAAAATTCAAATGCGAGGAACGACAGAACGGGGAGTTGGGCAGCGGAGGGGCGGAACAGGGCGGATGAGGGGTATTACGGCTGGCTGTGCGTTCTACCTTTCGGTGCCCGGTGCGAGGAGGCACGTCTATCGGGCTCCAAATGTAGCGCAGTTAGCTTACTCCAGAAATAAAAGTTCAAAATAGGATTAAGTTCAATATATGATTAAATGACATTTATACCCATAAGTGGTTAGTAGGCAGACACTTAAGTGTTAAGCGATTTACGTCACCTCTTCATTATTCAACTAAATTTCTCAGTTCACTCCCTTATGATGACACTGAGATTTTGACATTTTTCTTAGACTTTCCCTAAGGTGGAATCATTATAGAAGGGTTTTGAACCTTCGTAATGGAAAGTGAGGTCACTAATCTCATGGGTGTGGAGGACGTGGAACATCAGAAATGGAAGGGACTGTTAGCTTTGGTTGACAAGCTCTGTAATAATTATTACAAGAGGACTAGTCATAACTATGACTTTAATGATCGAGCTACTCAGTTTCCCGTGTCTCCTTTTCCCAATAACTCTTTCACTCGCCCAATGCTTTCAACTGGTAGAGAGATGGCTCTGAGTATACTTCAGTCTACAGTTCCAAAGAAAAAGGAGGTCCCTTTGAGTGTTTCAAAAGCCGGGATAGCTCAGGAAAAGGATTCTCATGGTGTTTTGCCACATAGTGCTGACATTACACCTCCTTCTGCTTTAGTGGGCAGACTAGCATACAGGGCTCGATGAACACAAAAGCTATCCGAGTGGATGAAGTGTTCTTGGGAGCTTGTTATGGGCTATTCACCCAAGGTTTTAACCTTACCTAGAGGATGTATAGGGTTTATTTTTAAGAGCGTGGAGGACTTGACGTGTATCTTATGTTAGTTTCTTTCTCATATACAATCATTAAGTCTTAATATACCACCACCTTTGTATATTTCATAATATTGTCTCATACCTTATCTCCTGATGTGGTGTCGATGTGAGAACAATTGGGTGGTTTCATTATTTATTATATATTTATCATTAATATTAATACAATGTTGAATTATGGCTTGAGGCATTTTAGCCAATCTTATTGTCCTAATATTCTTATGCTCAATTTCTTCAATTGGTGTCAGAGCTCTTATGACAAGGGGCTTGATAGCTACACCGTGGTAGTTTTCAATGAATGTTTTCAATCATTTGATGGTGATAATGCTGCAATTAGAATGGTGAACATCTTACTGTGAATCGCTTATTAAATAAAATCTACAATGTTGAAGAGGAGACTCTAGCTATTGTATGGTACGTCGGTTGTCTGAAAATTGAAATTTTTTCTCAAAATTATTTTAATCTGCAGATCTATTGCTAGAGTCAAGTCTTAAATATGTAAATATGTAAATTGGTAGATTTTTCAATCCCTTGAGGTGATGGACTTGATTTCCTGGTTAAAAATAAAATACATTGGCAGTGATTCAAATCCTTCCGAGTTTTCCAGGATTATTATATCTGAACCATTGTGCCTCCTTATTTTTTCTATTGGCATGCACAATTAGTTTTTTATTAAAGATTGATTTGTTCTCTCTCATGAATAGCAGATCTGTTGTTGGGGACCATCCTTGTCTTTCACATTGCTTCATACATATTAAAATCTCATCCCTCTTAGGATTTCTTTTACTACGCTGATTTTACATATTTGATGGTATCATTCATCATTGTATCTTGGAAATCATTCATGTAGTCGCCTTGTCCATAGTCCAACATGCAAGGAATTTAAAAAAAAGAACTTGCAGATTGCAATAACACTAGCAATATTGTGATCATTCGAATTTGATCATTTGCCAACCTTTTTCTTCTGCATTGAGAAAATGACAAACTCATTTTATTATTGAATGTTCTGGATTGGTTGTGAAATATGGAGACATCACATATCTAAAAGTCGATACACAGTGTCCAAGATTCAAACCCGCGTGCTGAATATAGCTCAAATCCATTCATATAAATAATATTTTTCGTTCTTCTCTGGGTCAGTGAATGCTCGATCCTCAATCCTTTAATGTGCCCACTGGTATGAGATCAATGGTGATTGGTATGCTAGTAGTTTGCAGTTTTTAATTAAAGAAAATAACTGCAATTTGTTTTGCCAGGGTTTGAGTGGTTAAGTGTTGGAAAACCAACAAACAAATCATGACCCAAAGGCATTCAGTTGAATACAAAGTTGATGGAATTGGTAGCAGTTTGAAGTGCACCCAGTATAAGATTGGAGACCAGTTGAAAATTTAGAGGCTGCGTTGAGAAGAACAGGTGAATCCTCAATTTTAATAGAGTCAACAGTATCCAGATCATAGCAAATCTTGAAGGACAACGACCTAGTGGGAGATCCGCCCAAATCATGATGAATTGCTTCGTTCCAGATCTATTTTGCTGTTGTTCCAGATTTTAATTTGCAGTGATTCTATATCCATACTTGTGTCATCAAGCGATCTACCTCACAACAATATCCCACACACAGATCTGTAAAGATCGGTTTCTTCCTTGCCTCACGCGCAACAAAAATCACGGACAAATCACATAAAATTTGGTCAAAGATCTCCACGGTTTTCAAAAAGGCTCGATCTAATATGAAAGCTTTATATTCATTTTTAATATGAATGTGTTCCATGATTTTTAAGTTTAAAGACAACCAAAAAATGAACTATTTTTGAAATTTGTTTTTGAAACATAAAAGCTTTTACATTTTGAAATTTGTAAAGTGACTTTATGATTATTTTGGAGTGATAGAGACATTTGTTTAAATTTGTAATTTGAAGTTTTACTTCCAAGGGAAAAAACTATAATTCAGTTTTTGATGTCAAGGATTTTATAATGCTATCAAGTCTTGAAAGCTTTACATAAAGAAAAATTGTAATTTTTAATTTTCCATTGTTTATGAAGAAATAAAGGGAGCATAGACATCAAATTATGATATTGTACCTGATTTTTAAGAGAGGATAAGATACAAGTGCAAAGCTCAATTAATCATTTTTAAGAGACTATATGAGGGTCAAGGCCAAGCCTTGATAGATCATTTTTCTGCATGATGTGGCACAATGTGTAAAGTGTACTGTGATTTTTTCATGGGTGATTTTGGTGTTTTGTGTCCAGTTTTGATGCTCAAAACACATTTGCATATTACAAAGATTTAAGAATAAATTAATGACAATCAAGAACATAATCAAGTACAATCAATCAAGCAAGTGCCATTCATATTCAAGCATTCAAGTTTTCGATCACATCAGCGATGAACAAATCATACTAATAATACAAGGAGAAATCTTTAAACTCAACACATCCTGGATAATTTGAAGTTCAATTGTAACTTACGGAAACAATGTTTTTGTGTGAATTATTGTACACAATGTAGTTCTTTTTGTAAGTGTCAAAATCAAATCAAGTTGAATTTTAATTTTTGATGCATTCTCAGCCGGTACCAAAGAATCATTAATAATTTTGAGTTGTAATTGACAAAGATGAGTACTTGAATGAATCATTGCAATACTTTGGGATGCATTTTAGGTGGTGTGACATCCTCAACTTGTTGAAAATTTAAAGCGAGCGTGAAAGTATAAGAAAGTGAGTTCTTGGAATAAATTCAAGTGAGCATGTTCAAGCGAGCCTGAAGTACAAGTGAGACTGAAGAGCAAGTGAACAAGCAAGTGTTCAAATGGAACAAGTCATGAATTATTAGAGTTTATGAATACTCTAATAAACACCATTGAATATAACATTGTGATATTGAACAAAGAAACTCTTCAATCAATATACTTATTCAAGAACAATCCATCTATTGAATGATGAGTTGATAAATCAAAATCAACAACCAATGAAATATTACAGTAGTTTTTGTTCAGAGCAACCCTCTCTATGATGATGATGATGATTATTTGATCAACAATCGGTGAAGGAACAAATCAACAAGCCAACTTCATAAGTAAATTCCAATGAAGATGAATCGCAAGCTGAAGATGCCAAAGCACAAAGTGATACAACAAAGTATAAGTGAAATTAAATGTGAATCACATCATCAACATTACAACATGATCTTTCAAGCCATCCCTTCAGGACAGGAAGGGTACTTCAATAGAAATCGACATGGCTTAGGATATGAAAATCGAAGCAATTTTCATATTCCAAATTACTCAAACCAATTTTGTTTGTTAGCGTTGGATTCCTTCAAGAAAATTCAACTTCACATGTTCAAGTTCAAAATCATAATGATAATTGAACATGGTGTCGAGTTGGTCACATGGAGAATTAGTGTTTTGATCCATCACTTGCCAACATTGTGGCAAGCATAACCAATCTTCAGACAGATGTTCAACACTTAAGAAACCTACAAGATTGAAGATTCACTATGGTGGATTGATCCTTGAAATGGTCATCAACAACAAGTGATTATATAAGTCTTAAGGAAGAATTGACTCTCGAGTAAAGACCAATATTGCATCACATAACATTTTTGTACCTCATTAGTAGTCCTTATGGCGTAGCTTCGAGCATGGCCCTCTAGGGATGAGATAACATGTGGTTTCCACATGCCCACTTTTGTTGTACTCAAATGGAACAAGTATGTGGTACTCTCTTGAGGCATAGAGAAAGGGAGATACAACGACGATGAAACTCTCATGCACCTTAGATGGGAGTTCAAAATTTAGGTGGCGATGGTTCGTAAAAACGCTGTGGTCTCTCTCCTTTTAGGCGACAAGGGGAATTGATGATGGCGAATGGTTTTTAGACAAAAAGTTTCGACAACAACGAACATCAAATTTAAAATAGAGCTGTTGTCTATAAATGTCGGCAGACTTTGGCAGATGATGGTTTTATATTGAATCATACATTGGGATGATGATTTTGAGAGAAATGATGTGGAAATTTGGTTCACCTAGATGGTCATTGGACATAGCAGATGAAAGATGGATTCTCCTCATTTACATGTATTGATTAGGATTATGCGGCATTTTTAGGGATGTGGTAGAATTGAAGCTAATTCACTTCTCTTTGTTCACTCTCATCATATTGGATTTCATATCAATGAACAAATTGTTGGCATTAGCTCCCTTGATTACACCGGTAGGGTTTTCAGTTCGGCAGCATCCAAATTTGAGGCGGAGTTTTCAGGCGGTTCTTCATTGTGGCTCAACTCGGGAGTTTCAACATGGGCAGCTTGGAGATATACCGGTTATGAACACCTTTCAGCGGTATTATTACTCATACTTATGATTGAGGGGAATATTAACCTCTTTCTCATATACAATCATTAAGTCTTAAAATACTTGCTTGTATATTTTTACATACCTAGGATATAGTTTTTTATCCTAAAGTATGTTTCTAGATTCCTATATTGCATAGCCTACTTTATCCCCTAATGAGGTATCGATGTCAGAACAATTGAGGTGGTTTCATAATTTGCCTTGACATGAGTAGCCTTGGTGGTGAAATTATGGCTTGAGGCCTTTTCCGCGAATCTTCTTGTCCTAATATTTTTTATGCTCAATTTCTTCATCTTAGATAAGATTTGGGGCTATGGGGGATGAAGCTTGATGTTGAAGCGGTGGCTCATCATCGTTGACCCCTCAATGATGTACTTCAGCTTCCACCACCTCTAGGTTCTCCTCCCAGGACTACCACTTCAGCTGTGGAATGAAAAGGCTTTGGAGCTGATAGGTAATTCTTTAGGAAATTTTATAAAGGTTGATGAACGAGATCATGTGATGTTGATAAAGCTGGTGGAAAAGTTTTCTTGTTGAAGTTTTGAAATAATAGGGGTTGTTAAAACCTTAGATATAAGTGGAAACCCATTTTTTCATCTAACCATTGTTGGATTTATATATGGGCCTCCCTTTTTCAACATTGATCTATGAACGACAAGTGCTTACCAAGGGTACATAGACTTTTGGAGTTCCATCTGAGGAGGATCCCTCAGAGGATAACATAGCTGAAATCTACACTCCCTTGTGGGACCATCAAGACTTGAGAGTTTATTTGGGTTTAAGGACTAAGGAGATCCCTAAACCGGTGAATACTCCTTTCATTGGTAAGCTTAAACTATTTTTTCCTATGCTGTATAATTCTATTTCTAAATGGGAGAGAGATCACTTACAGAGTTATTTTCTTTCAGACTCGGATCATCAGAAAGAGGTTGGTAAAATTTATGAGTTGGACTTTGACCATTTGACACCAGTTTTCTCTGCTATCCTGTTAGTGACCTCTCCGGAGCCACAATCTCATCAAGTTTTGAGTTCTCTTGTCCTGCCTGTGTCCTTAGATGAGGATGACTCCTTTATTTCTCTGGGTTTTGGTGAACCGACCATTAGCGATCACTCTTTGGATAGAATGATCTCTACCTTAGTTCCTTCCTTTAACGAAAACGTAATCCCCATCCCTATATCGAACTGCAGGAAGGATTAATTACCAACTCACAGATGTGAGGAGTTGCATTTTTGATCCCTGGTGTGAGTTGATAAGAGGGAAGGAACGGTGTGTAGTCTGAGGGCTTGGGTCTGAATTATACCTATTAAACCGGAGTGCTCATATAAAGGTGGAACCTTTGGTTCTTCATTGCAAATTAGTGCTACTTTTCGTCGGGGCGCATAGAGGCATGAAATCCCTTGCAGGGGAAAAGAGTCATGATCCTTATATCCCTCAATGTTATATGGGTGGGAGGCCCCTTGAAATTGGCCTCCATGAGAATAATTTTAGCAAAAAATCTTCCAAATGTAATTTTCCTACAAGAAACATTGGTGGATGTGGAAAAGGAAAGAAACTTCATGTATTTGCTTAGGCCCGAGTGGATGACCTATGCAGTAAGATCTATTGGAAAGTTTGGTGGGATTCTTGTTTCTTGGGATCCTACTTTATTTGACTTAGTGTCGGTCCTAATATATGTCGGGCATGTTTTTGTCAGGTACTAGCTTAGCAAATAAAAGGAAGGTGTTAGATCCTGGTATGTATGGACCATGCCAAGAGCGTTAGAAATTATGGGAAAAAGTTGATGGAGTGGGTCTTCTAACACTTGATGATTTGATTTTTGTAGGTGACATGAAATTTACGACAAGTTTAGAGGAGATTTTGGGAGAGTCAGCACTGGCAGATCCTCTGGCGGGTTTTTTTAAGGAGATTTTACAAAACAAAGGTTGGTGGATGGCCAGCTCTATTTGAGTGAGTTCAGAGCTTAAGAAATGGTAGGTCTGGAAATGAAGGAATAGAATAGAGACTATAAAGAATATACGTGGCGAAGTATTTTCTCACAATTTCTTGTATATATAGTGCATGGGTTGAATATCCTTTTATATCTAATCATGCCCTAGTGTTTCCTCAGCTGGAAGAAGGACCATATGTGGCAGACCATCTTTTCAAGCCAAATATAGATAGGTTATGTGACACCTCCTTTGATGCATTGGTGGGTGAGGTATGGAGAGATGCAACATTTCAACAATCAGAGGGAGAACAAAGGGCATATTAGCGAGGGAGGTTAGCAATTCACGAAAAATTTTGGTAGAGCTGGACATTTTGAAAAATGGATTAAGGGATTGTTTAGAGATAGAACAAAAATGTCGAAGGAGGAGGTCTAGATTGACCTTTTCAATAGAGCACAAGGAATACATAAAGAAATTTGAGCATCGGGGTGGTGAGGGATATTGGATAGATACAAAATTTGCTACGGAGGAAGAGATAGTGGCAGAGAGAAGAGTAGAGCCATCACGGATCACAGCGGAGATAAAATACAAGAAGTTATTACATGGATTTTCGATACTAGAGAAATAAAAAATACATTTGGGAGATTGAGGATGAAGAGGGCATGATCCATTTGGAAAAAGATGCCATAAAGAATGTAGCTATCAATCATTATAAATATTTCTATAGGATACATAGAACAAATAATATTAGTGTCCGGGTTGCTACTGTAAGGTTATTCCCTAGAATGGTGTTGGAGGAGGAAGTATTATTTCTAGAAAAGCCTTGCACAAGAGAGGAAATTCTAGAGGTTCTAAAAGGCTTTTCAAAGGATAAAAGTCATGGGCTAGATGGATGGTCTGTAGAATGTTTTCTACATTTCTTCGAGTTGGTCGAGCATGATTTGCTTGATGTTGTGGAGGATTCTAGAATAGAAGGCGAAGTTATAAAAAAATTAACTCAAATTTCATAGCACTGATCCCTAAAGTTAATCGTCCTAGTACTTTCTCTAATTTTCGTGATCTCTCTGTAATCTATGCTACAAGATTATTTACAAAAATCATAGCAAAGAGAATTTTGCCTATTCTCTCCCGAGCGTTATCAGAGGAAAAATTCGGCTTCCTCAAGGGAAATAAGATCTTAGACGTTATTGGCATGTACGGGAGTGCACACAACATAAAGTAAAAAATCAATCTATTATATAAAAGCTAGATCTCAAGAAAGAACATGACCTCATAAAATGGGACTTTCTGAGGTTAATCCTCCTCCAATGTGGCTTTGGGATGGAAACAACAAACTGGGTAATGGGTTGTGTAACCTCCAATGTTTATGCTATTCTCATCAATGGGGAGGAAACAAAATTATTTCATAGAAAGAGAGGACTTCGCCAGGGTTGTCCCTTGTCTCCCTTCTATTCATACTCATGATGGAAGGTCTTAGCATTATGCTAAAAAGAGGTCAAGCCGAGGGGGTGCTAACAAGGATTAACGTTTCTATAATAATAAAGATTTTACATCTTCTATTCATGGACAATGTGATTATTATGTCAAAATCCAAGTTGTCCGAATGGATCGAGATCAATAAAATACTCAATATTTTTTGTCGGGCTGAGAATTAATGTGCAAAAATCGACCTTCCTCCACTCTGGAGTTCAGCAGGAAATTCTTGATGAGTTAAATGTTTTATTTAATTTTGATTTCAAAGATCTCTTTGGAGGCTTTATCTATTTGGGGTACAACCTAAAACCAGATAGATATAAAGTCGAAGACTCGCATTGGCTTATTGAAAAATTCGAACTGATATTTAATCACTGGTGTAACAAGATGCTATATTTGGGAGGCCAATATGTTCTAGTAAAGACAGATTTGGAAAGTCTTCATGTTTATTGGCTAGCTTTAGCACACATTCCATTTTCTGTTCTAAACAAGATTTAACAGTTGGTTTTCCTTTCTATGGTCCGACAACAAGAAGAGAAAAATCTACCATTTGTGTAATTGGGAGTTTGTCTTGAAGCCAAAACTTTATGGAGGTTGGGAGCTTATAAACATATTCATTTTCTATAGGGATTTGGCATCTAATACTCTATGGAGTGTTTTGATGAAAAAAGGAATATGGAACTCGGTGATCAAATATAAATAATTTCCTTATGAATCGGTCCATACGTGGTTAAGATCGACCTCAACGGTTACAACTTATGGATCTCAAACTTTGGAAAAACTTAATCATTTCTTTACCAATTGTTTTACAATGGATTTCTTGGAATTCAGGCTTAGGACATTCTATAGTTATTGGGAAAGATGTCATCTTGGGAATGGGAAAGGACTCTTTTTTATCAAAAGAGTTAGTTGATAGTGTGAACCAAAAAAACATTCACTTTCTTTATCAAGCGAGTTGTGATCTATTGCAAGGAACTCTTTTCTCAACCTGGTTAGATTGTACAACTGTGGATCTTGAGGGAGACTTAGCTTTAAAATGGGAAAAGTACATAAATATTTTGATAAGCTCAGGAATTATTCTGCAGGATCACCCATATGTTTTACTATGGAAGGGATGTGATAATTCAAGACAACTAATGGTTAAAAATGTTTACAATACAATTGTGGAAAAGATATGGAATTTAAAAGTAGGTGGGCGGAGGAGAAAACTATGGAAATGTGATTGCCCTTTAAAAATTAAGTTATTTACATGGTTGCTATCGCAATATAAGATTCTAACTTGGAAAAATCTCCAAAAGAGAGGTTGGGTGGACAGAGTTTTTTCTATGCAAAGGCAAGAGGGAAAATGGTAAGCATCTATTTGTGAATTGTCCATTCTCCATTTTAGTATGCAGCAATCAAATGAACAAAGTGAGACATGGTTGTGGTCAGTGGGCAGAAACTATGGATTTAAGGAAAAAGACACTCTTCCTCGGACTGTACATGTGCATCTTCCGGTCGATAGAGCCATTGCTTGGTTTGACGGGGCAACGCAACCGTTTTGTGAGCAAAGTGGGGTTGGAGGTATGATAAATATTAACATTAACACTTCCTTTTTGTGGACTCTAAATTATGGTCATGGAACAAACAATAGTGATGAAATTTTGGGGGTTTGGGCCTCTCTAACTTTGGCTGTAATATTGTCAATTCCAGATTTACTTTTGCTAGGAGACTCCAACATAGTTATTGAGTGGATAAATAAGAAGGGAGCTCTCCAGGCTATAGCACTAGAAAGATGGAAGGAAAGGATCATAAATACTCTCACATATTTAAGGAATATATCCTTTGCACATATATATATAGAAAGAGAATCAAAGAGAGGCGATTATCTAAGATGGCTTTATCAAATCTGCCTGGAAGCATTTCTTATACCCATTCACTACTACATATTGAAAATTTTGTGACAACCACTTATGACAGTACTTTCTTCGTGTCATATTATCTAAGAGAAAGTTCAAGTTTTAAAACCCACCCATTATTCATCGCAATATCAATGCATGTAGTTTGAACAAATTATTATGGTCAATGTTTGTCACAAGAGAGACGAATGTAGTTTGTCTGTCGCAAGAGAGACTACTTACCTAACTTTAAAATTGACTATTAAAAATGACCTAAAATAAATAGGTAAAAAAATAAATATTTTTTGAGTCCTCTCATGCATAATTGTGATGATAGTGACCTAAAATTGGAATATAAATATTTGGTGATTTAAATATGTTGCGACAATCTTTCTATAACAGCGACAGTTTCGAAAGGGTATTTTTACGTGCAGAAGAATGTTGTAGAATGTTATTAGAGGTGGGGAAAAAGTAAAAGTGGGTGAAAAGGGTGATGGTAGATGTTATTTCCCTTGTAAAAATGTTTTTATGAGACGTAGAGTAAGAATTTTAATAGAAACAAATAGAAGACATTGTGCAGAATATGGTCACATTGATGGAAGATTGAATGAATGTCGTCATTGATAAATTATATATATTTATTATCTTTTTATTTTGTCAATTTTTTATATAAAATTATATATATGTGTATATTGTTTGAATGTTTTATTTATAGTATACACTAATTTTGCATGATTGTTTTGTAATTATAAAAGTTTAGAGTTTCCCTCTAGCTTTCCATGAGCAACTATTACCAAGTATTAGTAGAAATGATGTTGTACAAGTTGAGGAACATCATCATGACCAAGCAAATGTAGAAATGATGTTGTACAAGTTGAGGAACATCATCATGACCAAGCAAATGAGGATCTCATGGAAGAAGATGTTGGGACAAATCAAGTTAATGATCCCATGGAAGAAGATGATGAGACAAATCAAATAATCCAAGATTTATTTGTGTAGCTAGATGAGGATGGGGAAAATGATGGTATTTATGATGAACCTCTATTAGAAAAGGAAAATAAATGACTTTATGAAAGATCAAGAGAAAATCTTCTCTCCAATACATTGTTTCTAGTGAACTTAAAGGTTATGAATAATTTTTCGAACACTTGTATGACACGGATACTAAGGTATGTAATGTGTTTCATCTCATACTATACATAAATGTTGATTTTTTTTTATTTTTTTTTAGTGTTAATTAATGTGTATAATAAGAATGAAATTTTTACGATTAATATTCTTACATTAAATAGTTGTTTGTTATGTTGTATATTGTTAGGTGAATTTTTGTTAGCATCGTCAAATATTTTACCTCTCACATATCGAGGTTTGCATGCCATTATGAAAGACATTGGAATGGATTATCAAACTATAGATGCATGTCCTAATGACCATATTATATATTATGGACAAAAAGCTTCGAAAACTAAATTTCCGCAATGTCTTATCAGTAGATATCAAACCGATCAAGTAACAAAAAGGGTGCCTCGAAAGGTTCTTCGTCATATTCCCATAATTCCACATTTGTAGCGATTGTTCAAGTGTGAAAGCATAGCACAAATTATGGATTACCATGAACATAACAGAAGTGGAGATGGTGTTCTTCGAATGCTTGCCGATGGTTTTGCATTTAGGGAAATTGAGGAAAAATGGGCAGATTTCAAAGATGAATCTCGTAATGTTAGGCTTTCATTGGCAGCTGACAGTGTTAATCCATTCAGAGAGCTTAGGTCTATTTACTCAGTGTGGCCTATTTTTGTTATTAACAATAACATTCCTCCTTGGATGTCAATAAAGAGGGAGCACATAATGTTGACAATGATTGTTCCCGGTATTTGTTTAGATTAATTTTTTGAATTTAACATTTTCATTTGTTTCAATTTTTGCATAATATCTTTTGTTTATTTATTTAATTATATATATTACATGATATCATTCCTTTAGTAATTATGTGTATTTTCAAACAAATATTACATAACTACCAGGTTAAAGATATGAATGTATATATAGAGCCTCTTATCGATGAGCTACTAAAGTTATGGGCTTCCATCACAATGTATGACATGTAAGCCAATCAGAGAGAAGAAATTTAAATTCCGTGGAATAATTTTATGGACAATTCATGATGCCCCTGGACTAACACATTTTTGTGGTATATATAAGCATTCTAATATTTATCTTTAATACTATATAATATTTTAATGTTATCATGGTGCATGTTT
>SNQJ01S0229797.1:0-14327 GCA_010110895.2 Picea sitchensis
TGTGTTTTGTATGAGGATCGGATGAAACTTTTCAAAGACACTACCTTTATTAGGGATTTAATGAGCCTTTGGTTCCTTTGTACTTGTCATTATTCTCCTTCTCTATTGCCAATTGGCGAGATTGATACGATGTCCCATCGATCCTTTCCGACATTCAATTCCGCATACCTCTGTCTTTTCGTTCTTCTTTTTCCGTCTTTTCTTTTCCCGCTTGTTTCCATCGTGACCTGGTCATTGGCCTTGTCCTCACCGATTTTGTATTCCTAAGTGTGTGTGCTCCATCTCCTTTTAGTGCACTTTTCTTCTGCTGGTAACGTTTACTNTTTTTTTTAATATATATTTTTAACTACGTGGTGACTTTCAAGTTATAGGTGGTCGATTGTCCTTGTATGGCTTCAGTAGGCTCCCATTGATCATACCTTTGAGTTCTACGCCTGCTAAGTCTTTCAACTGTACGACTCCTCCATATGTGACAGTTGTTACTTCGTATGGTCCTAGCCAATGCATTTTGAGCTTTCCTGGGTGTTGAAAATATTTGTTGTCATACATCAACACTAAATCTCCTTCCTTGAACATTTTCTTCTTGATGTGTCTATCATTCCATGCTTTGTCCCTTGCTTTATGAAATTGTTGGTGGAACCCTGCTAAGATCTGATCTTCCTCCATGGTCATTAATTGGTTTAGTCTCTCATGTACTACGCCTCATTCCGTCATGTGTGTAATTGTTGCTATGCATAAACTGGGTATCGAAAATTCTAATGGAACTACTGATTCTTGTTCATATACTAATTTGAATGGTGTATGCCCTATCATCTTCTTGCACGTGGTCCTGTAGGCCCATAATACTGCTAGTATTTTAAGGTCCCAATCGTCCCCATTGACATTACAAATATTTGTCAGTGCATTCCCAAGGATTTTGTTAAATGCTTCCAATGTGCCATTTGCTTGTGGGTGGTATGGTGTGCTCTTTTGATGATGGACTTCAAACTCTTTAGTCATAGCATTGATAGTGTTGTTAATGAATTTTGTCCCTTGGTCACACATCAAAACTCTTGGACACCCAAATCTAGTAATTACTTGTTCAAATAGGAAGTGTGATGTTGTTTATGTGCTGCAATCCTTTACTAGTGTTGCTTTCGCCCATCTTGTCAGGTATTATGTCATGGTGATAATGTACCTTGCTCCTGTTATTTTTGCTGGTGGGTTGATCAGTCCAACAAATTCTATTGCCCACATATCGAATGACTGAAGTGTTACCTATGATCGTAATGGCATTTCGTCCCTTCTGTTGGGTTTACCTACCCTTTGACAGAAATCACATATTTGGCAGTAGTCCTTTGAGTCTCGGTGAATGGTCGGCCACCATATTCATGTGTGCAATACCTTCTGCGCAGTAGCTTTGTCTACGTAATGTCCTCCTATTGTTCCCTCATGGGCTTCTGTTAGAAGTCTCGTTCTTCATGTTCTAACACATATATTCGTAAAATGCTATCTACGCCCATTTTGTATAAGTGTCCTGCGATTAGTTGATAGTTTGCAGCTCAGACTACCAGGTTTTTCTTCTACGCAGTGTTGTATTCCTGCGACGGAGTACCTTTGCTCAAGTACTGAATGATATCTGCAAAGTAATCGTCAACGATTTGGACTAAAAATAACTGTGTGTCTGGAAATATGTCCTCTAAATTCGTAGGTTCTTCTCTGTTTGTGACCCTTGATAGGTGGTCAGGTCCTGCATTCAATTTTCCTGGATTGACTATTACTTCAAAATCAAATTCTTGAAATAGTAATAACCATATATATATTCTCCCCCTCAACACTGGCTTGTTGACTAGATATTTAAGGGTTGATTGGTTTGTGAACATCTTAAAGTGTTTCCCCAATAATTAATGTCTGAACTTTTGCAGTGCGTAGACCATAGCTAGGCCATCTCTCTCTTTAGTGTTATAGTTATGCTCTGATTCTGATAGCTTCCTACTTGCAAATGCTATGGGGTGATCCTAATCCCCTGCTTCTGGCTGCTCCAAGATAGCTCCAAGTTCTATGGATGATGCATCTACATGGACGTGGAATATTTGCTCCCAATCAACAAATACCAATATTGGTGCGATGACCATCTTTTCCTTCAGGGTATCCAGACAATGTTGACAGTCATCATTCCACTGAAACTTGTATCTTTTCTTAACAACTTTTCCAATGGTGTCGTAATCTATGCGTACCCTTTGATAAATTTCCTGTAGTATCATGTGTGTCCCAACGTCGCTCTTAGTTGCTGGAATTTTTTTGGTGTTAGCAAGTTAACAATTACTGCAATCTTTGTAAGATCTATTAGTAAACCTTGTTTGCATACTATATGGCCCAATAGTATCCCAAATGGTGTTTTGAAGATGCATTTATTGATGTTTAATGATATTTGGGATTGATTTCATCTTTATAACATCAGTCGTAAGACCTCTACATGGTCTTTCAACAAGCTATAGACTATCCAATCGTCCAGATATACCTCTAGAAACTAGTGGATGAATTCCTTAAACGCAACTATGACTACTCTAGAATATATTGTTGGTGCATTTTTCAGTCCAAACAACATGACTGTGTATTGATAGGATCCCCACTCTGTAGCAAACATGGTCTTGTATACGTCTTCTTGTGCTATCTTGATATGGTGGTAGCCTGTGAATCCATCAGTGAATGAGTAGTGCCATTCCCTCCTACGTTCTCCAACACTTCATCTGTGAAAGGTGTAGGGAACGGGTCATGTAGGCATGCATCGTTCAACTTCCTCAAGTCGATGCAGATCCTTATCCCTCCTTGTCTTTTCTCCTAAACTACCATTGGGCTTATCCATTCCGATTCTTCCACTGGTTCTATGATTCTAGCTTCAAGCATCTTGTCTATCTTATCCTTGACTTTCTATTTATATATCAGGTTCAATCTGTATGGTCGTTGTATGATCGGTCTCGCTTCAGCTTTGAGTGGTATCTTCATTTCTCCTAGCTCTCTTGCTATACCCTACATCTCTGTAAATGTTGTCGGGAACAGGTCATTGTACTCGTGCAACAACTTTGTTATGCTTTCTATTGTTTGTTCATCCCAGTAATCTCCAATGCTGGCCATTTTGGGGTTCTCAACTGTCCCAATGTTGAATTTCTTTATCTTGATCGGTGCAGTAATGACTTTTGATTCTATAGGTGGGCCCTCTACTTTTATTTCTCCTTCCACTTCCTCGATTTGAATATCGCGTGGGTCATATTCATCTGGTGCTTCCTCCTGCACATGGTAGCATGATAACAGTTCTTTGACTATCTGTTTGTTCCGATGTTTCTCTTCTATTACGAGCTCGACTTATGGTTCCTTGATGAATAACACACCTCTTATATGTTTAAGAGCTGCATCTATGTTGGGGTTTTCATGCTCGAATGAAAAAGTGACTGTAAAATTCTATTGCAATACAGTCCAGGTCACAGTCCCTTTGTGCAATTCCTGGTCTGTATACCAATTTTTTGGTATTCCCTCTAGAGTTTGTATGAAATGGTCAAGCCATTCCTCTGTGGGTGTCATTTTCCACAGTGTTCTGCACTTCTCCAAGTGTTATGCTGGTGCCCCTTGTCCATCATAAGTCTGTTGTTTTTTGTTTTTCAGTTTTGCGTCGAACATTATGCGCAGTAGTTGCTTACATTGGTACCAATCTATGATTGTATCTTTGTGTGCACCCCAACATCTTGCAGGTGTGGCCTTGAGTGATATATCCAGCGCTAAGATTCTTTGATTCTCTAAAAATTCATCCTCATATTGTGCCAATAATACTTCTAGATCGTTTACTCTGTGGAAACTAGGTGGTTCCCTTACCTCCATGCCTACCCATATTACTGCGTGGCAGGGATGATTTTAGGGGATAAATTTCACTCATGGGCTAATTTTCCATGGTTTTTCCAAAAACAAGATTCACTATTTTAAAAATGATTCGCCTAAATTCTATAGGATAAAATTGTTTTACCTTAAAAATCACCAAGATTTTATAAAAACTATATAAAATTCTTAGACATTTGAATATTTTAACAAAAATATCGCCAATAATTTATAGTTGGCATATGAAGGATTAGTAAGATTCGCCAAGGTTTATACATTTTAAAATAAATTTCCATCCTTAAAATCATCCCTGCTACACAGTCTATTCATGCACATCTTCACATGGAAACTTCATGTAGCCTTTGTTTCCAGCTCTCTAAACTGGTATCCGAATTTGTTGCACATGAAGTAATGCTCCATCAACTAAGTATCCCATCTTCATTTGGGTTTACGTAATCCTCATCGTGCACAGTTGTTCTTTACAAATGGTTGATTTCCTTTAATTCTAAGCATGTAGGTTCTACAAACCTTTCCCCTTCCGATGGGTCTAATGGCGCGATGACCTTGTATTCCCCTGACTCAAATGTCATTTTCCTTGTCTTCAAGTTGATTATGGTCTAGTTTTCAAATGCCCAATCCAAACCAAGCAATGCTGGATATGGTGTTGTGTCGTGCACTATTTCCATCACTTCAAATTCTTCTTTAGTGCGCACTCCATCCAAGTCTACTGTCACTCCTTTTAGTCTACCGATTGGTAGGACTTTGTGTTGATTTTCTAGTTTCAAATGAAAGGTGAATAACCTAATGTAGGCTCTCCCATGCATTTCCATGTCTTCTTTGGTAATACGTTTACTTCAGATCCTAGATCTAGTATGATATCTCCCATGTTGAAATCTTTGATTTTGGCATTCAGTATGAATTCCCTACTTGTTCTTCTCCTTGTATGTAGGTGATTGACTGTCTTTTGTTCTAGTTTTACTTCTGACTCTATACTACATCTTTCTAATATGTTTTGCAATATTTTCACAGATGATGGATCATTTAATACTTTTACACATGATTGCAAAAATCCTTTGATTGAACTTACTTGTCACATGGGTTTCATTTTGTTGCTATGATCCAATACTGGAGGCATCTCGTATTCTAGTGCTTCCTTTATTTGTTGCGCAGTTGAAGTCAACACAATGTCATCCTTCTAAAATTCATGTTTCGCTTTCTTAAATATCTCCTTCTCATTTTGCGCGTCGAACTTCTTCCTTGGTTCGATGTTCTTCTTCACCCACTGGTGTTGTACTAGCTCTTGTTGGACTACGGTGTTTCCTATTTTATCTCCTCCACGAGTAACTATATTGATGTTCTATCCTTCATCCCTTGCTTCAGCTGAAATCCACTGAACATTCTGGTCGTTCTGGTTCCTCTTTTCCTGGATCTTTACTAATAGTGTTGAACATTCTTGTGTGTCATGATCCGATGTGCAACAATATATACACATTGTTGGTGGAAGCAGACATACTCTTGCATAATGTCCCAGTTGTTGACAGTTGTGACATATCACTAGTCCTTTGCCTCTTCCAAAACCTCCTCTCGCTCATCCTCCACCTCTGTATCCCGCTCGATCTCCTCTCGGCCTATTATACTGAGGCGCTTGATTGTACTGCATGGTATTGTACCAAGGTTGTGTTGTGTTGTACTATGGTTGCATGGGATTATATGGTTGTTGCACAGTATTATACTGCTACTGTGCAGTGTTGTATGGAGATGGAGCTTGGTTAAATTGTGGTGCATCTTTCCCAGTCATAATTTCTTCCTTCACTCTATATGCATCTGATGTCCTCTCTCCCATCAACTTGATAGTTCTGCAATCTTTGTCATCGTGGCCCATTGACTTGAAAAAGTTGCAATATGAACTCTTTGGGACTGTCTGGTATTTCTGCATCATTGTGTAGTGATATTGATCGTGGCACAGTTTCTTACAGACTTCGCACCATAGTCCTCCTATTGGTAGTGGATTTGGCATTCCTACTGCCATATATTGCGCGAATGTTGGACATTTGTTCTTGTGGTGTCCTTCCATCCTACATGTAGTACACCAAACCGCTTCTCGTTTGTCCTTGCTTTTATTCTGGTTTAGCTGGGACGTTAAGTTCTTCAATTCCTCTTTCAATTCTTCGATAGCTGGATTTTTCTACTGATACTGGTTTTCTTCTAGTTGCAGGGTTGCCTGCAGAGCCTCTGCCTACGTCTGAAGCTTTTGTTAGCGCAATGGGTATTTTAAGTGTGGTATCAATGAATTGATGAATAGGTTCCTATGCTACATATCAGTCATGAGATATTTCAACTTTCCCTTCGGTCGCTTGAATCTCTGGTCAATTTCCCATACGAATT
This sequence comes from Picea sitchensis, assembly GCA_010110895.2. Lineage (NCBI taxonomy): Eukaryota > Viridiplantae > Streptophyta > Pinopsida > Pinales > Pinaceae > Picea > Picea sitchensis. Next base: position 6,232 of record SNQJ01S0229797.1, read on the forward strand.
CTCTCGGTTTATGTCTAATTTGGATCATCTCATTCATGTACTGATCTTCTGAGGTCGGCTTCTAGAACTCATTTATCAATAGTTTCTTGATGTCTGCAATTTTTTTGGTTGTCCTTGGTGGATTGTTTGTAGCTAAACTCATATACCAATCCAGTGCGCGATCCCTTAGTGCAATCGCTAGCTGTGTCAGTTTAGTGTCTTCGTTTGTGATCTGTTTTTCTTCCCAAATATTCTCACAAATGAACAAATGTTTTTCTGGGTCTTCTGATGCTTCTCCTTTAAATTATGGTAACCTGATTGTGGGATCGTGTCCTGCCATTCTGAACGCTGAAATATTACCTCTGCGATATGTATATGCTTGACTAATACTACCTAAAATTGCTCCTCCATTTGTTGTTCCTTGTGTGGATGTACTTCATGTTGTCTGAATTCTTCCGAACTTCGGTTGTCTAAACAATGGTGTTCTCTTTGGTGTATTAGTCGCACATGGATTTATGGGTTCCACACTAACATTAATATGGATAGTATTGTTTCCTTATCTTCCCATTCTTGGACCTCTCGTCTTCCTCTCATATGTTGCATGCATGATTTCCTCAATATGCTCCATAGCCCGGAGATCCTCTACCTCTTCCTCATCACTCACCAATCCTTCCCTCACGACTGTGGCTCTCTTCTTGGTATTCACCTTGTATTGGTAGGGTAATCCGCTATGCATCTTTCTAGTTATTGCAATGATCTGCTTGATCTGGCCATCATTCATCATGATTGGGTCCAAGGGTTCCTCCTTTCCCTTATCCTTTCCTCCTTCCATTTCTCCTCTCTCTGTTAGTGCTTCCCCCCTTCCCCCATGCACGTAGGGAAGTTTAGCTGTCTGACTCCATTGTCATTACACCTTTATTATATAGCAATATCTTAATAGAAGTATACAACGATCTATTGTACCTTCCTCAAGGTCCGTGTAGAAACTCTTTCTCCGTTGTGCTATACGACTTCGCTGTATCTACTGCAAACTCTATTATAAAGCCTGCCAAAATACTGTCGAGCCAAAAATCTACTACGCGAGTGAATTTGTTGTTCACCTGCTGTAACTTCTCAATATGTACCGGGATCCACTCTAACTGTCAGCTCCAGTTCATCGTGTGGTTATCCTTCAACCTTAGCATCCACTCTTTCAATAGATGTGGAAAATCACAAAAAAAGACTTCATGCAAATCAGTAAACATGTATTTCTCAAGATATTTGTGGGGTGTTACTCTAGGGTTTCTATTGTCTTTCTGTGCAAACTCTAACTCTTTTGTCCTTAGCTAGCTTTCGATCTCTTCTTTTGTGGGATTCCACGGTCTCAACATCCCCTTCTAGTGGCTCATTGCTTTCTTCTTTTCTTTGTCTTATTTAATATTCTCTTGCTAAGCCTATCTCATCTACTCAATCCTCTATTGTTCCTACTGTTATCACTGAAATTTCGTCTGCACGTGGCGAAAAGAACTCCACATCATCAAAACAGAACTGGAGTCATTCATGGCACAAGATTAATGCCACAACATTGCAAAAAAAAGGGTCAAAACTATACAAAATGGCCAAAAAATTGAAAGGCGCTTTACATCCGTTGGGCGCGCGCGCGCATGCGCGTAATAGCTTCATACAAGGCGCGCATATGTGCACAAGGCGCGGATGTTAGGCGAAAAACCCACGCGCCTGCTAAACGATGCATTTATTGAAATTGGTCGGCCTCCCAACCACTAATGGATCAGCTCCCAAGTCGATTTGACACCAAATCCGAGCTCAATCCTCATGGTGGGCTGGTCAAAGACCTAATTGTGCCCTAAAGAGACCCTTTTCACATTCAAAAGAGGCCACATAATAACCCAATGCTTGGCTATAAAAATCCATGAATGACCACCATTTTCTCAAGGAATTCTTTGTATTGTTATGCTGCTAAGATTGCTAAGGACTCATTCTTTGGCAACAAGCATTGTAGGCTGCATTTCATAAGCTATTCACCTCTCTCTTGAGTGAATAAGCTTGGAGTTCTTTCACCCACATTTCCATCTTTTCTTTGTAAGGAGAGCAATCAGTTGAGGGCCTCAAGAGCCTTCCATTGGAGAGGGAAGGGACCCAAGTCCTCTTTCTCCATTGTGTGTCTTTGGATTTCATCAATCAGATCAGCTAATACATTGGTGATATTGGTCCATTTACATTTGTTTTTCATTTTTCACATGCTTATAGTTTTAATTAGTTTTAGTTTGATTTATGTTTATAGATTAGTTGTTTCTCTTTCTAACCTTTTACTTCACAGCTGTGATGCCTAGCAGAGCCCAACTGGGCATGTAAGCACTCACTTTTTGCTCACCAAGTGACAATTTGAGTGCGAATAGATTGGCGACCATACTGAGGATATCATGGCCAGGTACGCACACACATTGTCACATTTTATCTAATACATGTTCATATTTGTTATCCTCTTCAGATATTGTTCACTTTGGGTATTTGGTTGTTCTTTGTGTAGGTACTTGGTTATCACCATCTTTTCACAGCATTCCTTCAGGTATATACTCAGCACTGGCATGTAGTCTCTCCCGCTGTATTGCATTTTCATTGCCAGTCACACCCTCTGATATTGGCCTTTAGGACATCCATTTCTGGCTCTGCAGTACTCACGCCTCCATTTGCATCATTGGTACTGTTACCTGGTAGCTTTCTCACCCACATGAGTTGTCCCATTCATAGCACCCTTTTGCACTTTTGACACTCATGCTGATCTTCATTACCCTTTAGGGATGGGAGTCCCGGTAGTCTTTCATCATATTTTGAATCAACCACATACTTCTTCTCCTCATTTTGCTAGCTTCCCATATGGACTCCCAGCACATGGCTTTATGGTTATGTTCTTTTTACCTGCACCTCCGCAGGATCATGAACCCACCATCTCATCCACCATCAGTTTGCCCATCTGCGAACCTCTCTTCATTCCACCTACCTCATACAGAAACTCACCAATGAGGCCCCCACCCTTCATCAGTTGTTCAAGAAATATCTGCCCTACCTGGGGCACTCATTTCACACTGGGGCACTCGTTTCTGTATTTGTACATTTTCCCCCCAATTATTCATTATTTGTTGTACAAATGCATTTTATTTTACCTGTCATTTCTTTTTGTCATCCCGATGGCGACCTGCTTTCCTTTTTGGCCACACGCAACCCATGTCACCCTTGGTTGGAGCATTACTTCTCATTTTCCCTTGTCGGCATCGTCCATATCTTCAGAGTATTACCCAGGTCACTTACCTTTATCCTCTGCATTTATTCACCTTGTCTCGCCTCTGGCACAACTTATCCTGGATCTTGTCGTCCCCATGACACTCGATCTTGTCCAAACGGTTGCGGCCACCCCTTATAACATGCATCCTCCAACCAAGGGTAGTCTTGAGTCTTCCCACTTCTTGACTTCGTTCATGTACCTCTGCCATCTCCTCACCTCAGTAGATTCCACGAAGCCCTTTGCTTCTGGAAGTCGCGTCCTCCTTTTGTCGACATCAACACACTTTTCCAAAAGGACGACAGTATCTTGATTCTCATTTCCCATTTAATGAGTGATATCGGACGACACAGGGGGAAACACCATTGCTCCCTGATGTCCTTCACCCCCATAACATTCGACGCCAACACTTTCTCATGTTGCGGTGGGTCTTACTTTGCGACTATTGCAGTTTTCATCATTATCAATTGTCGAAGACCTCTGAACTTGGTCGGGCCATCAATGCCCACATCACAGTCGTTGTTTATTTCCGCGATCGTTACCGATGGTTCAGAGTATGTTCCGTTGCAGAATTGTCTTTTGCCTTTATCATTACCGCCCCCGAGGGCGCTGCAGTTGTCTACATCAACATTTTCCATCATCCTTCTTCAGATTTATATCACAATGAGCATGGGGCATGCCCGCCTTGTTTGTACACATTTGTATATTGCTACACACCTTGTAGAAATTTGGGATCTACAGGTTTCTCTCTTCTCCAAAGGATCGCTCGACGCGGTTTCATTCTTGTTCTCCCTTACAACACCATCTTCAGCAAAAGAAACATTGATGGATTTCGGCTATACGTTTTTCTCCTAACCTCATCCATCAGGGGGGCATCTGTTATCACTGAAATTTCGTCCACACGTGGCGACAAGAACTCCACATCATCAAAACAGAACTGGAGTCATTCATGGCACAAGATTAATGCCACAACATTGCAAAAAAAAGGGTCAAAACTATACAAAATGGCCAAAAAATTGAAAGGCGCTTTACATCCGCTGGGCGCGCGCGCGCATGCGCGTAATAGCTTCGTACAAGGCGCGCATATGTGCACAAGGCGCGGATGTTAGGCAAAAAACCCGCGCGCCTGCTAAATGACGCATTTATTGAAATTGGTCGGCCTCCCAACCACTAATGGATCAGCTCCCAAGTCGATTTGACACCAAATCCGAGCTCAATCCTCATGGTGGGCTGTTCAAAGACCTAATTGTGCCCTAAAGAGACCCTTTTCACATTCAAAAGAGGCCACATAATAACCCAATGCTTGGCTATAAAAATCCATGAATGACCACCATTTTCTCAAGGAATTATTTGTATTGTTATGCTGCTGAGATTGCTAAGGACTCATTCTTTGGCAACAAGCATTGTAGGCTGCATTTCATAAGCTATTCACCTCTCTCTTGAGTGAATAAGCTTGGATTTATTTCACCCACATTTCCATCTTTTCTTTGTAAGGAGAGCAATCAGTTGAGGGCCTCAAGAGCCTTCCATTGGAGAGGGAAGGGACCCAAGTCCTCTTTCTCCATTGTGTGTCTTTGGATTTCATCAATCAGATCAACTAATACATTGGTGATATTGGTCCATTTACATTTGTTTTTCATTTTTCACATGCTTATAGTTTTAATTAGTTTTAGTTTGATTTCTGTTTATAGATTAGTTGTTTCTCTTTATAACCTTTTACTTCACAGCTGTGATGCCTAGCAGAGCCCAACTGGGCATGTAAGCACTCACTTTTTGCTCACCAAGTGACGATTTGAGTGCGAACACCTACCAATGACAATGAAACCATTTGTTGGTTATTATTTGATCCTGTCTGAGTTTATATTCATTGAACCAAGGTTCATGTCTATTTGGGGTTCCAACAAAGCCTCTAAAACTATCGGCCTTCTTGGTAAACCAGAAGGCAATGTAGTGCATAGAGTGCACTACGCAGTCTCACCCGCGATAGTCTTAATGGGTGGCTGCAATACTCATGTGTTTGCGGCCTAGGATTGAGTGCGAGATATGAGAACTGTATACTGAAACTCTACTATAACTTGTAAACACAATATACTGTCATTTATGAATAAGAAGGAAATATAACAACTCATTCATTACGCATATCAATAACTACAAAAAAAAATAAAGAAACATATGCATTCCATCACATAACACAGATGTTACCATGGTTCACCCCCTCCTGGGCTACATCCACAAATGTTTGGCTCTTGGATATTTTATTATAGTAGTTATGCATCTACAACATCGCGCACTTTACAAGTCTTCTCAATTGGGTCGAGATCTATTGTGAGGTGGACTAGATCACACCAGGATCCTTAGACTTTGATGTAACCCTCAAGATCTACCCTCCTCAGTTCTCTCTAGCTCAAAAACTTACAAAATTAGGTCATATAACAAAACATTACATCACATGTGCTTCTCTACCTTTGCCAACAACTAATATAACTAGCAACAACAATAATAATCAGAACCCCTTATGATACCTAGGTATCTATATTTACACATTTCTAGCTCTTTAGCCATTACAATACATTGCAAAAACCCTAACCCTAACGTCATTAGGTCTTCCATGCACACGCACATGTTGTTCTTCCTTCCAGTTGTCGCTTTCCTCGTGCATTCCTTCTTTCCCAAAAATCACCTTTCTTTCCACTTTGGCTTGCTTCCAACACTCTCTCTCATCTCTCCTCACCTCGTTTGCCAATTCTCTCTCTCCTTATTCACCTCTCCTGTCCTCTAAGTACTACTTATTTATATTTCTGGCTCACTAGCCAGTACAATGTATTACAAAAACCATAACCCTAGCATTGTTAGGCCTTCCATGCATGTGTGTGTGTTGCTTTTCCTTCTAGTTGTCACTTTCCTCTTGCATGTATTTCTTCCCAAAATAACCTTTCTTTCTGATTAAGCCTTCTTCCAACAGACCCCCAACATTGACATGTGGCTCGTCATGAGCCACCTAAACCTGGTGTGGTTCGTTGATCTCTCTTGCGATCACTTGGAACTTCTCTATGAGCTTCATTGCTTGTGTTTGGGCCTGCTCCTTCTTCTTCTTGAGTGCATCCAATACCTGCAATGCAATATCATCGCTAACCATCCTTGCACACTCTAGCTGGGTTTGTGCCATATTCATTTTGGCTTCCTTCATCTGTGCAATGACCACTGTTGCTCGCTCTTGGAGTGGTTCCATTTGAGCATGACGCTCCTTTTTCTGTGTCTGCACAGTTATGAGTTTTGCCTACAGTTTCTTCATATCTTATGCTCCTTTGACGCACTCCGCGATCAACATTCTCTTCTTCCTATACTTGAGGTCTTGGATAGATGCACTTATCTTTTCTCCTTCCTGGTCCCACTGCTAGACCTGCTGATCCTCTTCCAGCTTCATCCAAAGTTGTGATGCTTTTTTGAATAAGTCGGTCGCTCGTGGTATCTACTGCAAATTCTGTTATAAAGTTTGCTACAATACTGTTGAGCCAAAAATCTATTGCACAACTGAATTTGTTATTCACCCATTGTAACTGCACGATATGAACTGAGTTCCAATCTAATTGTCTGATCCAATTCGTCGGATGGTTGTCCTTCAATATTTTGATCCACTCCTACAATATGTGTGGGAAATTACAGAAAAATACTTCATGCAAGTCGGTAAATATGTACTTGTCCAGATACTTGCGTGGTGTTAACTTGGGGTTTCTATTATCTTTCTGTGCAAACTCTACCTCCTTTGTATTTATCCAGCTTTCGATTTCTTCCTTTGTGGGATTCCATGGTCTCAACATCCCCTTCTAGTAGTGCATTCTCTCACCTTTTTGTCGTCCGATCCGGTATTCTTTTGACACGCCTTCTGCAGATCTCATGTGCTCAATCCCATTGTCTTCCAATCAATGGAAATGGAACCGTTTGTTGGTCATGGTCTTTCTCTTTAGCCATTTACCACTACATATTGACCCTGATTCATAACCAAGAAGCTTCCCAACAAAATCCCTTAAGACTATCAGCCACCCTGGTTACCTAGAAGGAAACGTAGTACACATAGTGCACTGTGCAGTCTCACTCGAGATATCTCTTATGGGTGGCTACAATACTCAGGTATTTGCAACCAGGGAGTGAGTAAGATCTGTACTTGTATGTCACAAACTTTATCTAGTCTATTTAACATCCTATTATAACATTTATTCTACGTATGCATGTAAAATACTAGATCTACTTAATCACTTCATTCATTCAAAATTCATCAATTAATTAGACATAAAGACACATTCATTCAATCCCAAAACACAATGTTATCATGATTCAAATCCTCCTGGGCTACGCCCACAAAGATCTGGCTCTTAGGCTTTTATTATGATTCAGAAAGATATCACGCCGCGCATGTTTATATTCTTGGTTCTTACTCCCCTCAGTAGCTCCTTGATCCTTGCGAGGCTGACTATATCGCACCAGGCTCCTCAACCTGCGATCTAACCCTCGGGATCGAGTCACTCATTCCCCACTTCGCTCACCAGCTTAAGGATTCATACAGTCCTTACAGTATTCCCTCTCTCTCTATCTCATCTCTCCTCGCCTCTTGTCCCACTTCTCTCTCTCCTTATTCGCCTCTCCTGTCCTCTCAGTACTACTTATTTATATTTTCGTCTCACCAGCCATTACAATGTATTACAAAAACACTAACCCTAGCGTCGTTAGGTCTTCCATGTGTTGGATCATGTTGTCATTGATGCCAATGGTTTTATTGATTGATGTCATTTATTGATGTCAAGTGATTGATTGATGTCAAAGGATTGATTGATTGATGATTGAT
>SNQJ01S0229798.1:12207-22397 GCA_010110895.2 Picea sitchensis
ATGCATGGTGGACTATGTGTTTTGGTGCAGGATTGCCATCAATGACAAAGGGGGAGATTGTTAGCAATATTTCCATTGATGTCAAAGGAAACAATACACAGGTAGTGATAAATATAAAGGAAGTGATATACAAGATTTAACCAAGTGTTGGATTGAATCAACATATATTTATTATTTTAATAAAAAAATATGCAGAGAGAGTTAACCCACATGTTCATGACTTGGCATGATGATGTTTATTATGTTGGGTACATGCATAATTATATCTCTCCTATATGTAATACCACGAGAAAATACCATGGGCTCGTTGATAAATTCCACTTTTATCTTAGGTAAATTCCTATTTTCTAGGAGGAAGCGCACTTATTCCTTGATTCTAGGAGATAAGGTGTATTTGGGAGAATAAAAAGATATTATTATTTAATTAAACAGTTGACGTGTCTTTTCAAATATACACAACTCTCTATGAAGGGTATCCAATATATATAAATTAAAAAATAATTGGAGGGAAATATGTGTGATCGGAAAAGCAATATTATCTTATATAAAGAGGAGCCTCTCAAGAAGAAATTTGTACGTGAAGAAGGTGCAAGCATAATGACGAAGGAAATACGAATGATTATTTGAAGAAGAAATATTCAAGAAAGCGAGAATTGTAATTGAGTATTTGTGTTGCTCAAATGAAGAAATTGGTGTCTCTCGCTAAGTTGGTTCTTATCGGTGGGGATTGATGTCTCCAGTAGGTTGGTGCCTACAGATATTTGTAAGAGAAGGTTGGTGCCTAATAGGATTTGTATCAGCGGGGATTGGTGCCTACGAATATTTGTAACAATAGGTTGATTCCTACGAATATTTGTAGCAATAGATTGATGCCTACGAAGAGCTATAAAGAGAAGTTTTTGTAGTTTTCTCCCAAAAGGGTTTCCGAGTAAATCTTGTGTTCCATGTTCTATATTTGATATATCTTATGTGTCATTGTTTTATTGCAGTGATTGAATTTAAATAAGTAAAAGATCAAGTATTATACCGATTCACCCTCCCCCGCCCCCGTTCTTATTATAAGTGTGTGCTCAACACATCTTCCAAAACCCTCACTTTTAATTTCCCTACCAAGTTCCCTTACTAGATTCTCTTGGTGCATCCAATTAGTGCAAGTTTCCAAGGTCTTTGTTGTGCCCAATTTGGGCAAGGTGCATAACATGCCCATGGTGCTCATTGCCATAGTGCAAGGGCACCGAAAATTGACTCTTCTAGTTTTCAACCTTATGTAATGTCCATATGTGCTAGTCAATGATCACTGAGGTGATGATTTGGCGGAGGTGCCCAGAGCCATTTAAGGCTACGGCCCTACAAGTGCACTTCCACAATTATTCTACAAGTAAAAAAATAAGAACATTAATGTAAAAAACATAAATCAAAATATAGATGATACATACTTTCTTGGAGCGTATTGATTTGTTTTCTATCATTGTACTCCATCTATAGACATATCCTTAAATATTTCCTCACCATCTTAAATAAAAAATAATATATTCAAATTACAACTTTAAGTAATAGTTTTCTTAGTAAAATAATTATTGAATTTGATTTTTTTAATCAAATAATAATTAAATTTGATTTTTTTAACGAAATAATTATTTAATTTGTTTAAGTTCTTCAAAACTTGGTTGCTTCAGTATTATGCCTATATATGGAGAGTGCTTTGACCAAAGAACAATATTTGAATGATACTTTAATATTGTCATCAATTTTTTTTATATTATTGTCATCGAGGATATTAAATATGTCATTAGAGGCTTTATAAAAATGTCCTCGGGAAGCTTTTATCAAAGTCATCAGGGAACTTTTAAGTTTTCTATTCAAACTTTGAAAACCTCCCAGTGCAAACCATCAAGACCTTTCACATAAATACCATACACTTTCCAAACATTATCATAAATACCATACACTTTCCAAACATTATCATTGGGGAAAAATACATTTGTTGGCTTGATGACAATAATCTAAAAGCTCTCGATGACAATATTAAAGCAGTAATTTTAAAAGTGGCCTAATTATTTTTCGCCAAATTTTACATATTTGGCTCGTGATCTCTAATTGTTTTTCTTGCTTGATGATGGTACACACTCGGGAATGAAAGAGGCTTATTTACTCATCATCTAAGGTTCTAATCTTGATAATCACCACACCTTCAAAATCAACGATTAGGTCTTGACCTCAATCCTCAAAATTCCTCCTCGGATACTTATAGCTCAAGAGGCACTCCAATATCATGAAGATATCTCACCTCAAGAGCCCCATGATAATGAAATCAAAAGAACAAAAACGGTCTCAAAATCCACTAAAGTTTGCTTTGAATCTCATAAAAAAAAAATAAGATATCTTTGAACAAGTTTGATATATGTTTGCCCATATTATCTCTACTTGAAAAATGAATGAAGATTCCAAAATCCCCTTGTTGTATCAACTCATAGGTGAACACATATACAAAAGATTCTAAAGGTAAATTATCCTAGAAGAACACATCAAATCTGTCTAGCTCTAAATGAAGTAGGTGTTCTTTATTGAGCACTCAATCAATCACTATCTTTAGATTTTCTCTGAGTATCATGGAGGTAGGTCTTGAGTGAAGGGATCACTTTACTGCTAACTCAAGTTCAATCAAATTTGAGTTAGATCAAGTGAAAGCAAATTCGAGTTAGAGCAAACACGAAATTCAACAAAAATTGCACCATTGGAAAGATTAAAATGTTATAGATGGATAAATCGCTAAAGATAATAACCAAATAACATAACTATCTTTTTGAAAAATATTATTATATTTTTAATGGTATTAATATTCTTATTCATGGAGTTATTGTTAATTTTTAAACTCACAATCCAAACCAAAGAATCACTATATGGATAGTGGGTGTCAATCTCCTCTCCCCACATTGGGAATAAAAAATGCCATCCTCTTAGAGCTAGTGAACTTTAGAGAATATACACAAGTGGCAAGACTCAATATATTTGGCCTAGACATTTCTTTTTGTTGTAAGCAAAGGCTTCAACTTTATCCTGCCTCTAATTGTAAAGTTGGAAGATTTATCAATCCTTAAATCAAAATATGATGTATAACAAGATCTGAGAAACCTCGAACTATTAGCAAAGGGTAGGTAAATATTTTCTTACTACTAACTTATGCAGTGATGTAACAATGTCCATGAAGAATTATAATAAAATACCTGTGTTATTTTTCTCGTAACTTGTTTCAAGATTATGAAAAGGATAAATAAGGTCATTATATATTGTAGTTAGATTATAATCCGTATTTCTAACTTTTTAAATATTTTCCTTGTGATTCAATGTTTTAAAAAAACTGAGAAATTATTATACAAACTCTAGTTTCAATTCAAAATTTGAAGAACGTAATAAAAAAATAAATATTTAATTGTGAAGCATCATATTTCTTCATTGTAATAAAGAGTAATTATTACTTCTTTAAATCATACATAATATTTATTTGTAAGACTTTTTCATCATCACAACATAACTTTCTACGAAGAAAAAGATAATGAAAGTGTAAGCCTTGTACTTCATTAACCAATAAACTATAATAGTTTATGTCCCCTTCCTCAACCTACATTTTTTAGTAATGTTAATATCACCAAATTAAATAATTCCGTGACGTACATTAGGTATGCAATTATTATTTATGAATTTTTTTGAAAGAATAACTTATGTCTACTTTTCTTTTATCATGCAACAAACTTAGCTTCTACATGTATAGAGAAGGTTTTGAATTGATACAAATCTCTTGGTTACATACAAATGAAGACAAGTCATAATGCCAAAAATATTTAAAATGTTGAGTGTTACAACTTTGACATCAACATAATATTAATGGTTTGGTTTTGAAGAAATAAATATCGCAAATTCAAAATAACTAAAGGTGGCATTAACAATTTAATCAGTGGGAAGGTAGGCATTTCACTCTCCTAGCCCAAGTTCAAATCCTCGATTATATACATGTGATCTAATTGTTGAACTCCATGTGAGTATTTGTGATTTGGCCTTGTGCTTCAAAATGTTACTTTCATAACATTTAATAAAATTTTAGTTTGTGACATTCAATAATGTCTCTTTGGTGACATTTATATGGGAATTTTTTAGAACATTCATTTTTTTTCAAAATTGTGCTCGCTCTTGCTTGAACATTTTATACTACAAATCTTCAAGCTAAAAAAAAAGTGTTGGACACATAATCATTATGATTGTGTTAATTGTATAGATTTCATTGTAGATATCACTAGGATAAATATGAAGAGCTGTAAGTGATGAGAAGAGTCACTAGTCAAGGAAGACCAACAATATTCAATTGTATATTTATTGAGCTTCATGTTAATGAATTAATCAAGTGAGTTATGTTTTCTCACATACCACCTGTCAATTATCTTTGTTTTCTGTCTATCCTATACATACATGACCTTTTTCGCGTTAGGGTTTCCTCCTTGGGAGTGCATTGTCCTCTCGCACACATTTCGGTTCCAGTTCGTATTCTTTATGCATGAAACTTAGGGTTTCCTCCACCACGCTTCACATTCAAATCCTTCGGCTGCCCTGCCCCCAAATTTCTGCTATGCTCTTATCCCCGTCTCTTGATGAGGGTAACACCAAGTTAGAGGGTTGTAGTCTGTAGTCTTCGTCCAACAATTGCTCGAAGTTTCCATCATGTCGGATCATTGCTTGAGTTATTGTCTCGTTGGTTGGTGTTAAAGTGTGTGCCCTTTCAGAGCTTGGCAGATAGTGCCATCGACACCTATGTTCGAATTTTCTTAATCAATTCTTTAATCCCGAAGAAATAAATTGACTTATTTTTATTCTTCCCTTATACGACTCAAATTTCCTTCAATGAGAGATCAATTTAATCCTATCTTGCAGAAGAAAAAATTCAAGCATTTATTACGCTACCCACTCTTTGATCCGTCTTGATAGAACAATCTAGAGAAATTTGTGTCAATTATTCAAGGCTTTGAGAATTTTCTTTGAAATCCTATATAAAGAGGCATGTTATGCCTTTACATGCACAACAACACAACAAGCTCCTAAAAACTCAAATTGAATTGAGTATAGAGATCAAGATAGCTCTATTGCTTGTAACGACTAGACTCAATCAAGTTTCTTGCTTCCTTCTTTTCATCTATCGGAGAATCATTAAGCCTGTTTGAGTTTGCTAATAGATTTCTTGCTTCCTTTTTTTCATCTATCAGAAAGTCATTGATCTTGTTTGAGTTTGCTAGCATATTTCTTGCTTCCTTCCTTTCATCTATCAATAATAAATGAAAGGACACCGAAATAAGAATCTCATAGGCAAGGGAGTTGGCATAATCTATGTGAAAGATCCAATCTTCACTGTACCCATTGTGGAAAGAAAGGGTCACATGAAGCAAATGATTGTAGAGTCCCATGGGAAAAGATCAAAGAAGACATATACAATCATACATAAGACAAAGGTAAAACTTCAAAACTAGTGAAAGGTAAAGCATCTGAATCTACTCATTACATTGTTTCCCATTGCAATATAAGAGTAACTGAAGATTTATTTAACACATCATTTGCTTCTTGGAGAGATGCATGGAATCTTGACACAAGTGCAACCTCTCACATGACATTCTGAAGAGACTTCTTCGAGGATTTCAATGACAATATAGATGGTATAGTGTATTTTGCAAATAAATCAAGTCTCAAACATTCGAGAATGGGAACCATCAGGCTTAACTTGCCTGGACTCCTAGATTTTCTTCTGCATAATGTTTTCTATCTTCCTGAGCTACAAAGGAACTTGTTGCCCCTTGTGCACATCCAACAACAAAGTCACTCTATTCATATCTTTAGTGACAAATTTGAGATAAGGAAGGATTCTAACAACACGGTTGTCATGACCAGAATGGAAGATGGAAGACTGTTGAAGTTGAAAGGGACATCTACACATGCACAAAATTTTGCACACCTCTCTCACCACAATGAAGGTACAATGTCATCTAGTCTCTTATGGCATGTTATATTTGGTCATGTTAATTATGACAACCTTTGTTTGTTGAAAAAGTAATGGTGTTTCTAGTTTTCCTACTATTCTTAGGAAATTGAAGCAATGTGATGCTTGTATCCTTGGAAAGAATAGAAAACAACCATTTCATGATTCTACTTCCAAAGCATGTAGAAAACTTGAATTGATACATTATGATTATTGTGGCCTTATGCATTTTCCTTCTGCAAATGGAAATAAATATATCATGTCTTTTTTTTATGATTACACCAACATATGTTGGGTGTACTTTCCGAAAGAAAAATCACAAGCTTTTGAAACTTTTAAAAATTTCCATGTATGGATTCAAAATGAAACTCAGTCTCGTATTGACTCTCTTCACACTGATAATGGAAGAGAATATACATTTAATGAATTTGAAATCTACCCGTCGAGCAAATTAATTAACTTAATTGTTGATCATTAAATCATTAATCTAGAGGGAACAAGCTTAGAGGTGCCAACATTGTATGTGCAGGGACTAGGACTAGCATGACTATATAATCTATGAAAAGAACATGAAACTATACTAGAAAATCACAAGAAATTTGTTCATTGGGTAGCAAAATAGGAAAGTTCCCTACTGGTACAAGCTACAATTGTTCACTCAAGCAATGCCCTGAGCGTCATGTAATCTCGTTCCCACCTTCAGGTGAAACTATTCTTATGATTGCAAAATCAAACTGGGCATGTAAAGGAAAATTAATCTATTCACACTTTGATCAAATGAAACTATTCTATTGCAAATAAAGCTATGTGTATTGGGTAACGGAACAAAGAAGTACTTGCTAGACAAAGGCTTACAACATTTCACTTAATCTTAATACCTAAGTGTCAAAAATCCATCATGTTCCTACCTTCAATGACACTATGTCTAATTATTAAAATGGAAGACAAGAATGCGATCTATCCAACTACACACTATGCAAACAAAACTTGCAAACCTTAGAACACTTGCAGCTTATGGATCTCCAATGTTTAATATTAACTAAAAGGAAACACACTAGTGCAAGTCATAATCTGAAATAAGGTGCATTGCTCATATATAACAAAGTTGGATAAGACTATTCAAGTTGCATCATTGGATTAAGAAATAAATGAAATTGGAATAGAGTGATGTGATTGTCATTGTTCGGATTATAACCATAGTCAATGCCTACAACGTCCAAAGCTTGAATATTTTGGGGTTACATGTACTTACAAACCAAATTATATACAACACTACAAACAATATTATATCAAACCTCAACTTGGAGATCATGCAAATGTTTTTTGTTTTTTTTTTACAAAAACGGATAATGGGATTGTATTATAGAAAAGCAGTGGCGAAGCCACTGGTTCTGTTACATAAGAGTTTATCCGAGCTTAACTAAATAGATACATGGCCAGGAGGCTATACTCTCCTGCCTGGTGATGGAAAATTAGAACTAACTTAGACGCTATCTGTGGAGGCTTCTATACAAAACACCTTCCTCACAACATTATTTGCAAAAGCCAGTTCCTACCCTAGGAACTACTTGCCATATTACTTTGACCCTCCCTTCTTGGACTGGTCCTTCTCCTGCTTCCATTCTTTATTTAGCTGTTCCATCTGCTATTCCAAATTGCTAACCCTTTCTTCAAACTCTTGCTTTGGGTCTTTAAGGTCCTTACGCAGTTTCCCCATCTCCTCAGAAAGCCTGAATTTGGTGGAAGTGATGTCTTGTTCCAGCATTTCCAGACGCCTCCCTGCGTCGATATCCAAGTTCTGTAGAAAGTCGTTCAAGTTGTTCAGATGATTCTTGAGATGTTGCCATTTTTCCTCTAGAGTTTTTGGCAAAATCACAATGAAATGGTAAAAATCCCTTTTTACCCATATTTATTCACTTTTTACTATTTTTTATTGATTTTTTATATTATTTTTATTGTTTTGCTTATAAAACCTAACTCCCTAATAGCCTTGTGAGTATGTTTTTTGCAAATATAGAAACTTCGAAGTCTGAACCAGGGGGTATGGGTGTTTTTTCTTTTTGTCGCATGTACGACTGTTTTTTTAGGGTTTTTGTAGGCAAAACCTTGAGCTCAGTCTTCGTTCGTTCTCGCACTTGAAAATATATGAGAACGTAACCGAGTATACTTTTTCTCATCTTTTCATACTTGTCATGGTAACATGAAAACGATGAACCTAAGGGAGTATCCTTTAAGCTCTTTTCACGCTCCATAAAAACGAAAAGATTGTCGAGCGATCTTGTTCTCTTCACGCTCATTAAAGTATTTGAAGAAAACGTTCGACGGATGATAGTTTATCACTTGTTTCATCTCGTTGAACTTATTTACAAAAAAGGAACTGGGAGAGTTCTCTTTAAGCATTTTTCAAACTCTCAAAACATGAAAAACCCCGAGTTTTCTTTCTTTGGACTCGTAAAACAAACATCGAAAGGCCCATATGGGACCGAGCCACTCCTTCCTGGGGCTCGTTAAATATACTTTGAGGGACTCATCCGAAGGATGAGCTTACATCGACAAGAATATGTTATCCTCCTCAAGCTTGTGTAAATAAAGAGGTACTCGCCAGATATGGTGGGGGAAATTTTGGGAAAGGGATGTGTTTTCATATTCATATTAATGGAAGTAAGCGTTGCTCTTGAACATGACATCCCCTATTTGTCATTTGAATCTGGGTTGGGAAATCCATTTCTCTCTCATTCGACTTGCTACAAGGTCATATCTTGGGTCGTCTTTGAGTCAGTGCTGCCAAGTCCTTGGTCGTGTCATTCATATGTTCAAGAGAAGTCCAAACAAGCCCTCTATTGAGTTGGCCATATGCAATTGTCCATTCTTACTATGTCGGCCTTCCCTGTGTTCAATTCGACCTGTCTGCATAATTCACTTCATCCTCAAAATATGTTACTTATTTCGTGTCATTGATGAGGGATATGTCAAGGCCCTCCTGTGACGAGTCTTGTTTCCTCGACTCCAACTCATTATCCATAAATAAGACTTAGAAATCATTTAGTACCTTGGAACCTGCATGCCTTAATGGCAGGTATCTTCGCTTTCGACAAGGGTTTCACATCATTGATCCCTGATCGATAGATTCTGCCGAGTGCTCAACGTCAGCTCATTCATTCGCATTCGTTTAGGATTGTACTTCGATACCTTGGGAGTCCTTTACATCAATGGTGATTTCCCTCGCACTTGTTAGCGGTTTTCATCAATGATCGGTAATCAAGTGGTTTCTACCATGTTCGACTTCAGCACATGTAATCGCATGGCTAGATTCGTACTTTCAGGTGACGGGACTGAAGACCCTGGGTCTCATCTTTTTTATCCAAGCTGTGATGGAGTATGTATGATTTGTATCGACACATAGTTCCACCTTGTATGTCGCATGGTTATGTCGTAATTCAAGTCTTATCACATAGA
This sequence comes from Picea sitchensis, assembly GCA_010110895.2. Classification (NCBI taxonomy): domain Eukaryota; kingdom Viridiplantae; phylum Streptophyta; class Pinopsida; order Pinales; family Pinaceae; genus Picea; species Picea sitchensis. The sequence continues at coordinate 21,677 of SNQJ01S0229798.1, forward strand.
TCCACAGTGTATTCCTGGTGGCTATGTAGCATTTTGACGACATGGATCCACGGTGTATGATTGGTGGCCATGACTTACGTTTATGATTCCATTCATTGGTGATCTAAGTATGGGAGTGCCTACCTCAAAACTGGTATTATATTCTGTAGATGCTTGGTTGTTTATAAGTTTCTGATTAGGTGCACTCCTTGTTTCTTCCTCACACATGCAGTTTCAAAATTATTTCGGTTGTCACAAGTTCTAGCCTCGTACTTTGGGGGGCATTTTGTTACACATGATTTTGTTCACTCTAGGGATGTCTCTACTAGTGATGTACTCAGGCTCCCACAAGGACTTTTTGCCTGAGAAAAGTGACTGATGTCTTCTTCCAAAAACACATTTTTAAGATGAGTTCGCAAGTTGCCTATATTATAGGGTGCGAAAATCCTCCATTCTCACAGGCTACCCACACTTTGGGTGCGAACTGTTCACAGTCTTCTCTATAGATAGGGTGCGAACCTGTTTTTAAGCTTGAAAATGAGAAGAGGTCATGAAGGTTCTAGAAGGGGATCTTCTAGAAAATGAGTTGGCATTCACATGGTTGGCATCCTACTGACTTCTCAGATTTAGTGGGATCATCCTCATCCATGTAACCATCTCTCCTTCTCATATATATTGAAAGGTTTTTCATGGAAAAGGTTAAGCAAGATTGAATGAAGAATTGGTGAAAGAATTGTGTGAA
>SNQJ01S0229799.1:3531-14327 GCA_010110895.2 Picea sitchensis
CTTTTTCTGTGACCGTATAATTAACTTATGTTGGGGAAAGGTTTTTACTGACAAAGTAAATAGCATAAGGCATCAAATTTTCCCTTTGTCCAAGAACTGCCCCCAGGGTTGTGTCTGAGGCATCGATACATGTATGAAAAGGAAGGGACCAATTTGGTCCTCTTAATACAGGGGTACTTGACAATTTCTGTTTTAGAAGTTCAAAAGATACTTGGCATTCATCATTCCAATTAAATTCAGCTTCTTTAGATAATAACTTGAATAAGGGAATAGCTAAGCTTGTAAAATTCAGAATGAATCTTCTATAGTAGCCAGCATGCCCTAAAAAGCTACGAACTTCCTTTTGTGAGGAAGGTATTCTGATTTTTGTGATAATGTGAATCTTTGTGGGATCAACTCTCATTCTAGAACTAGAGATGTGATGTCCCAAAACAATACCTTAAGTGAGCATCATCTTTGACTTTTCATTACTTAGGGAAAGATTAGTTTCCTTACACCTAATCAAGACTTTTTCTAGACTGGTCAAAGCTTCCTGGAAGTCATTTCCATGGACTGTAAAGTTATCCATGTAAAACCAAGGGCGGTCAAGAACCATAGGGTGTCCTGGTTTGGAGGGTGATTTAGAATTGATGACTAGAAAGTCTACTAGATATTCCCAAGAAGCTAGTGTGACTGTGACATCATCTAAATTTCCTACGGGGTTAATGACTGACTTATCTGCCAACTCTATCATGGTTTGGGTTGGTCTTAACTGGTTGATTTGGAGTTTTTGCATAGTGTCAAAAGGCATTACATTAATTGTTGCACCCAAATCAATGAGTGTGTTTGGTAATGAAATACCATTAATTTCAACCGTGACTACTGGATTCCCAGGGTCATTATTTTTATATGGTATTTCAGAAATAAATTCAGATAATTGTCCTACTACCTGAACAAGGGGAGGTTCCTTCTTCTTCCTTCCTGGTTTCTTAAGGCAAAGATCTCTTATGATTTTGGCATATATGGGGATGTCTTTTATGACTTGCAGTAGAGGTATTTTTATACATACATTTCATAACTCATCCTTTATGTCTTTGTGCAAGGGTGGGTCAGGTTTCTTCACTAATAGTCTTTCAGGGTAGGGTGGAAGATTAACTTGTTGAGGTACTCCTACGGACTGAGAAGTGGTTGGAATACAAGGGGAAGTCTCTCCTTCTACAGGGGTGGTTTGAGTGTTTTCTTGTTCAGAATGATTATCATTTTCTTCTTGAATTATTACTCCAGAATTTGATTGATTTACAACTTTCCCATATCTTAGTTGAATTTCATAGGTGGGAAAGGTTTGGATTTCTGCATTCTACATAGGGTGGGTGGGTCGATTATTGGGGTTAGCAATTGGCTGGGCAGGGATTGTTGTTAGTCTTATAGGGTTGTGGGAAGCTTGGTTTTGTGGTTGTTGATTGGCATTTATAGGTGCTTGATGTTGTTGGTTAGGGTTCAAGGGTGTTGTGATTTGTTGTTGTATAGGAGGTGGAAGTAAAGCTTGTATCCGAGGTGGGTTAAATCCAGGTAGTAATTGAGAAATGTTTACAGGATACTGTGGATATGTCGGGTAAGAGGGATTCCCATACACAGGCCCCCTCCAACCTTGTTTCCAAAGTTGAGTTTGAGCTTGCTGAGGTGTCCATTGGTAATAGGGCATTAGAGGAGGACCCCATTGTTGTTGTTGATATTTTGTATTAGGGTCATAAAATGCATTGGGGTTTTGTGCTCTCCAAGGCCTCCTAGAAGGGTATGGTTGTTCTTGTGAGACTCCTCCTCCCCTATACATGGCTTGCAACTAAAGAAAAGTTGGACACTTAGATGTGGTGTGCTCTAGTGTACACAAGTCACAGAATTCTATGAAATTTAATGGAAATTCTCTCTTAGGGTGATTCTTTCGACATTTAGGACAAAAGATTGCAAAAACAACAGCTTGTTCTTACTTCTTTTTCAGTTTTAGAATATCTAACTGGTTACTGATTGTGCTCAGGATGTCTGTTTTAAAGTTCTCCAATAAGTTTTCTAACTCAATTCTGGTGACAACCCCTGAGCTTTGTCTTGAATTTCTGCTAAAAGAATCTCTTGGTCCTTTGCATGTTTTAGCTTGTCCTCTTGAGTATCTTCTACAGTAAACTGCAATTTATGTAAAGGGATTTTGGTGCACATCTTCTGAACTTAACAAATTTAAAACTTCTATGCAGTCATATCTAAGACCTTTCAAAAATACAGTTCTTACTACAGCTAGGTCTGTGGTGAATAATTTTGATTTCTGATAGTTTTATAAGAACCTTTCTAAGTAGTCTTCAGGGCTTTCATCTTCTGTTTGCTGCATTTAAAAAATGTCATTTTTAGCATTATCCTTACAATAGTCTTGGTATTTCTGTAAAAATGTGTCTTTTATCTGATCCCAAGAGAGAATTGTAGGCTGAGTCCTTCATTGTGGCTGGAAAGAGATTAAGTTTTTGGGCATCATCTGAGTAGTTATAACTTCTACATAATATGTCAAACTCGAATAAAAATAAGTCTGGATCTTCAGTTGACATACCTCTTAAAGTGGGTAATGATGATAGTGGGATGTTCTTCATGCTGATGTTTTTGGAAATATCCAAGATTGGAAACCCAAAGGTCTAAGTCTTCGTGGTTGCATTTTCATTTCCTTCTTCTTCTTCCATTTCGCTAGGTGCTCCTCCTCCACTGATAGATGGTTCGGAAACTGGATTTTGTGTGTCTTCTAAATGTTCAGTTCCTTCAACAGACTCACGTTCTATGTTCCCCAATGCTGATTCTTCAGTTCTAGGTTCTTCTTCTGGAGCCTCACTGGCCTCCTTTGAACTTCCTCTTGGTGGAATTTTTCCTGCACCAATGTCAGTTGAATTAGTGGGGGGGTTGGTTTTTGAATCTTTAGAGCTTGCAAATCTATCCTTATTATCTCTATATCTATGCATAAATTAAAATTTGATACTTAACTCAATTGAAATCCTAATTCTATATAGAAGGTAAGAAGGCAAATTGGCTTCGGAGAACCCCACTCTAGTGGTCGTGTGGCTCTTCACTCACATCTTAAACGTTTTATCCTCCTCCCTCAAGCAACCTTTAAAATCATTCAAAAAAAAACTTATGAAAAACAATATAAGATAAAATCACTTCCTACTGTTTGCAACTCCCCGGCAACGGTGCCAAAATGTTGTGTTGCTTATATGATTAGTATAATGCACTCATTAATTATCAATCTGGGATTCGTAATCAACAGAGTTACAAGACACCAGTAAGAGAGGTAATTCTAATGTCATGAGTGTAGAAATAATCTGGATTAAGAAGAAAATTGAAACACACTTTGGTTGTCTTTCATAGAGAGGCTATCTACTCCATTGGGGTACATGCAAATATGAGATGGAGTTCTTTGACAGATCAACTCTGTTATCTGACCCAGAAAGTTAACTATGCAATAACACTCTGGAAAGGAAATCATACATCAATCATCACACATCAATCATCAAGGCATAACATAGGTAGTTCAATAGCCAATATATTGAGTATGTTGTGGTTCACAATATTCTATTGTGAACTTCACTGGTTCTTTTCCAAATATGTTTGACTACTGCTGCCAACATCCATGTCCATTAAGTGAAATAAAATTCATAAGAACAAAAATTGATCATATGCGGAAACAGAGTAAATAAAGATCTCTAAGCAATCATATAATCAAAATCCTAAACTGAACTATACTGCTATCACCTGAAAGAATCAAAGCTTCAACTAGTCTAATAATTATACTACTAAAATCAAATGCTAACACTAATCTACAAGATGCTAACCTCTGTTGGGCGGTGGGCCTTGGCCGCTTCAACAGGTCAGCGACTGGACTCTACAGTAAGTTGTCCTTCAATCCACACATCACTCTTACTCAACCCTCAAAACATAAATTTAAACTATACTAACAACTCAACTCATATTCATTCATAAATGATCAAGACATGGAAATAAATGACATTCTTCTATTAAACTTCAAACTCAGGATATGTTCTACAATATGCAACGGTGCTTCACATGCTTTGTTATGCTATCTCTCTACTACTTCCACCATCCTTGCCATGACTATTTAAATAGTCTCAGTTGTGAAACACACATAGGTGAAATCTTTGGCAGATAAAAAATTGTCAAATTTGTACATTCGGTTACATATTTTAAGCTTCATCCTCATGACACGAAGTGTATGAGGATGAAGCAATAAACAAACTAGCCTAACATAGTCTTTCTAGAACTTTTATGATTTCATAAACACTCAACAATTATCTTAGGCATGATCTAGAGCCAAACTTAGCCTCCTCTGTTTCCTGTATTGGTAACGGATCGTGACAGGTGAGATTCGGTAGATAGTACCAGATCCGAACAACACACCATTGGTTGGTACCAGACTAGAACAGTCTGTGGTCGTTAGTACTGGATCGCGATAGTGAATGGTTTGTGAGTACTAGAGCTGAACAGAAGGTGTGCTTGGTACTGGATTCAGACAGTGGGAAATCCGGCGCATAAGTACCAGATGGTTGAGCTGACATAGAAGTGTTGGACTCATCCAAAGGTCAAAGGCTATACGTGGCAATTTTAAAAATTAGTACATGAAATATTTAGTCTCCTAGATTAATAAACCACAAAATGCGTGAATTCAATTATACTTTACCTTATGACCTTATCAGTGACTGGAGGTAGTGTTCTTTATCATTTATCCAAGCTTAGGTAGGCCAAAAAGGTATAAATGAGGAATAAAATATGGTAATGGGGATGTCAATTTAGAGGCTCAACACATGCAAAAGGAAAAAGACAGAACACTAGATTGTATCAACCATTGCCAATACTAGAGAGGCCTTGGGATGCAATAAGCATGGATTTTGTGTTAGGACTACCAAGAAAACAAAAATGATTTGATTCCATATTTGTGGTGGTGGATAGATTTTTGAAGATGGCACACTTCATCCCATGCCATAAGACCAGTGATGCAACACATGTTGCAAACCTGTTTTTCAAGGAAGTTGTAAGACTTCACGGTCTACCTAGGAGCATTGTCTTGGACTGAGACACAAAATTCGTTGGTCACTTTTGAAGAACACTGTGGAAGAAGTTGGGGACAGATTTGTCCTTCAGCTCAGCTTATCACCCTTAGACGGATGGGCAGACTGAGGTGGTAAATAGAAGTTTGGGGAATTTATTGAGGAGTCTGGTCACTGAACACCATAATAAATGGGATGAAATTCTACCGCAAGCGGAATTTGCATACAATGACTCACCAAAAAGGAGCACTGGAAAGAGCCTATTCCAAATATTGTATGGAATACAACCTAGGGGAGTATCTGAATTGAGAGACTTGGAGCAGAGTGAGATCGAGAGCGCTGGAGCAAAATATTTTGTTGCAGAAATGCATAAGCTCCATAACTAGATTAGAGGACAGTTGCAGAGTTCTAACCATGGGTACAAGCGCAGAGCAGATCAACATCGCAGAGAACTTCAATTTGAAGTGGGATATCAGGTTCTGGCACATCTCAGGAAACAAAGGTTCCCTAGGGGAACATATAAAAAGTTAAAGATGAAAAAGATAGGACCATGTAAGATCTTGAGGAAGTTTTATGCAAACGCCTATGACATTGAGCTACCAGATGGTGTGGGAATATCACCCATATTCAATGTTTTAGACCTGTATCCTTACAGGAATGATGACACAGAGGGATCTGAGGATCAAGAGAAGATTCAGTGGGAGAAACAAATGCCGATAGCGGAAAGAACGCAGATGGAGAAAATTGTTGATCAGAGGATTGGAAAGAAGACCAGGAGGAAGACCTATTTTGAATATTTGTTCAAATGGAAGGGACACCCAATAGAAGATTCCAGTTGGGAAAATGAAGTTGCTATCGAGAAGCACAGAAAGTCAGTGCAGGAGCGCATGGACAAGAGTCCATGAATTTTTTTCAAGGGGAGTATGATGCAGGAGAATCACTATCAACTGCGGAGCGGAACCCATCAACACCAAGGAACCTGTACGGGAGTTCAACGCTGGCAGTTGTGCAGATATTTGAAATCTACCTTAACTCAGTGCCAGATTTATCATTTGAGGCACGCTTGAACCCAGAGCCGGAATTACCCTTTGAGGCACGTTTGGATAATCACGAGCGAAGCAGGAGCTTCCATTATGGCTTTGGAGTGTGACTGATCCAAGATAGTCGTTAGGATAAGGTTGTGGAGTAGAAAAGTAGCCAGGGGGAACCCTAAGTGCCCTTTGATAGATAGAAGTTTTGTAAGCCCGAATAAGGGATCAAAAGTTAGAAAATTAGAGAGGAATGTGTGGTTGTAGAGATGCAAGTTGATAGGAGAATTTTAAGTTTACAGTTTTAGTTTTTGATTTACAGTTGTAACCATTTTTCACTCTTGAATAGAACAGAGGAGAAATTGATCCAATGTATGGGTTGAACGTTGTTTGCAATTATCTTTGTTTTGTGTTTTCATATGTGAATGAATGGATCTCAATATGAGTAGATGGAATTGTTAATGTTAGGATAAGATTAAATTGTTCTCTTCTGTGGAAGTAGTGCAAGGTGTGCACACAGAACGCAAGGAGTGCATTAGTGGGATTTGTTATGATTCCCAAGCTCAGAAGAGATAACACAGAGGCTTTTCCCTTTGCAAGGAGTGCAAAGAGACTGCTACAAGGCATAAAAAATCGTCTGCAGGAATCCAATTCTTGTGAAAGGGTCGGTTGCAAGGTGTGCAATGAACGAAAGAATAATGCCAGGAGGGTAGGAAGAACTTCTTTCCAAGAAATCCTTTGGAATTTGAGTTGTCGAAATTCCCTAAATGAAAGGAGCGCGTGGGAAGCGATATCTTTGCAAAGATCAAAGCTTGGGAGAGTTGGTGCCAAGATATTTGGCTGGGACTCATCGAGGATCTGAACGGACGGTGGAGAGCCTTCGAGGGTAAGGCGCCGATAGCCGCAAGTCATTGGATCAAGTGAAACTATGAGGGGAATAATGGCGAGAGCTATTAGACTCTCAAATTTCAAGAGGAATAAGAGTCATTGATCTAGGGTAGATCTGGACCGTTGGTCCATTTCGTGAAACTAGGTATCGAGAGTTGGGAGGACAGAAGTCCTTGACTTCCAAAATTCTGAATCATGAAATCATGAAAATATCTGGAACGTTATATCTTGAGGGCTGAGGACCGTCGATTTCTTTTGGGAAATCGTTAGTTGGGAGTCCAAGGAAGAGAGAAGAGGAGGCTGTAACCCAAAATTCATGATACGCGAAATCGCGATATCAATCTAGACCATTAGATCTTGAGGGATGAGGACCATCGATTTCTTTCGGGAACTCGAGAGTCAGGAATCCGAGGAGGAGAGCAGAGGAGGCTGCAACCCAAAATTCATGATATGTGAAATCACAATATCGCTCGGGACAGTTAGATCACGGGGGTGGATGTGAACCGTCGATTCCTTTTGGGGTTTCAGGGATCAGAGATTCGGGGAGGTGAATCCTCGCACCCCCAAAGTTGCGAGACGTGAAATATCGAAGCGCTTTTCGGCGTAGTCTGTGGTCACCGTCGATGGTCACATGGAGATGAGATTCACATTGGGTTCTTGTTTGCACAACTAGCTTTAGACGAACCTATGGATTTGTTCGCGGGGTTCCAGTAGGGACCCGAAGAGCCATTTCGGCTCAGGAACTTGAACATCCATAGACTGGGAGGTCACGCAAGCCTTGGAGAGAAGGGGGTGTCTGCATCACACGTCCCTCTAGATTTGATGGTCTAGATTCACTTCAGACTTAGGGTNCACCTGAAACCCACAATATTTTATCCAAAGCTCGCGATCTGTCGCCACGCGTACCTCTGGATTTGACGGTCCAGATTTACTTTAGAGTTTAAGTTTCGGGAGTTTCAATTCTCAACTGAAACCCAAGTGCTTTTATCTGAAATTCACAATCCATTGCCACGCGTCCCTTTATGTATGACAGTCTAGATTCACTTCGGGTTTCAGGTTTCAGGATTTTTGTCTCCTCGATACTTTGAATCCTCCGATCCACGAAGCCTCGAAAGAACCCGCGATTAACAACCACGTAAATTTTTCCAGATCCGACGACCTGGGATGATCTCACTTCCTCTGAATGGATCTCAATCGTCACTTCGCAACTTTCAACAAACTTCCTCCTCTCTGTTGATTCTTGGTCATTGTCTCTCCTGAGCTTGATTCCGACGCACTCCTTGCGAACTCGGAATCTCTGACGAAATCCAGACTTAGTGATTTCTTCAAAAGAATCTCTTTACGCACTCCTTACGCTTCGTAGTCCCATTCTTGACACTTAATCAATTTTTGAATTTGTTCACTCCTTGCAATAGGTTCTCACGCAAGACTTCAGTTCTTGCGGTGACTGTGCACACCTTGCAGTAGTCTCTTTGAACTCCTTGCAAAGGGAAGTTTCGTGTTTATCTCTTTTGAGCTTCAGAGTTGAAATAGACTCTATCAACACACTCCTTGTGGACTGCATGCACACCTTGCATGAACTCAACAAAGATAATAATTGAAACTTATCTAAACACTTCATAGTTTCAGCTATTCAACAATATAGCTCAGTCATTCATGAAAACAACAATAACAAGGAATTGTAAACTGTAGCAACACTATGTATTGGATCAATTTTTCTTTGTTATATTCATTCAAAAGTAAATGGCTACAACTATGATAAAACAACAACAAAACTCAGCAACAACTAAATCACAACAAATTCCTACTAATTTGTAGCAACCTCCTTCGGGCATACCAAACCTCTATTTATTTCATAGGGTTCTTAGGGTTCCCCTTGACTACTCGTCTACTCGAGAAAAAAATTGACTTCTACTTAATTTCCGTTACATTCAAGACTAGGAGTGAAAATCCTAGATCACTCATGATCACTTGACTCCCAAGTGTTTGATCTTCTTCAGTTTTCAATCATTTCAAAAAGATTTGCAGGAAACGCCTGCGGTTAAGATTCGGAAATAATTCAAAGGTGTGTTGAGGCACTGAGTTGTCCCTCCACATGTTCTTGCTGATGACGCTCCCTCATCAGCTAGGCTAGAACACACTTCCTTGATGAATTTTAGGCTGAAATTCCTCTCGAATAAAATCCCTAATTTTCTTGTACGACAACAATGACGTTTTTGCTTATCTAATGAAAGGTGCTCTCTTCAGTTTGGCTCTGATACCATGTTAATTTTAGATCATATCTTAAGTTTCTTTTCAATTTACTAGATAACAGTAGCATAGATAGGATCACTGAGAGAAACACTATCACAAGATACACAACATTTATCATGGGAAACCCTCACGGGGGAGAAAACCCTGCAATTTTTTTTTTAATATAGATAACCAATACAATGTCAAGACAATAGACCAAAACACTAGAGAATATCCAACACTGAGCAATGCGTCTCTCTCTCTTCCTTCTTCTTGCAACTGCAACTCTCCAAAGTTGCACACTTGATGAGTGAAAATGAGTGAGTGAACAAAGGAGGCACTGACCTCCTTTATTTATACTAGCTGGCAGGCGTTGTAAAGGTGTCTCTTCACTAGGCAAGGCCGACTTCTCTTCGTAGTGGTTAAAACCACTTTAATTAGGCATGGGGGGGTGACTTCTTAATTTTCATAATATAATTAGGGTTTGACCAATCCACAAAAGGGGATTTGGTCAAGTACAAAGCCTGACATGATCAATCCACAAAAGGGGATTGATCTGATGAATAATAAATCAATAAGAAATAGAATACTCTTTGCAGTTACAATATTTCAATAGTAATGAGTCTAGGTATTACAGTACATATCAATATGATATTTAAAGAATTTGAACATATTGCAAAGGATCTTTCTTGATTTTAGAACATTTGCTTGGAATTTATGCTCTTTTCCTTATTCAAACCCGAGGGGGGTGTCATTGTGTCCTAGTAAGTTGGTTGCCCTCAGGAATAGTTTGTTATTGGGTGGTTCCTTGAAAAGTCGTCATTCGTTCCCTACCATACTTGTCACTTTACATACTTCTTTCCCTCCATATCCCCAACCTTTTTGGATCTTGGGGTGTATTGACCCAAGAAGGGATTGTACCTTAACTCATGGGAAGAAGGGAATGAAGGCCCAGAGGGTAAAAGTAGCAGGGAAAAGACAAAATCCTATCATTCACCTTTGAGATGCTTCGCCCAAGGATCCCCGAGAAATAAGTGAAACACTTTTCCACAATAAATAGGGGACCTGCAAAAATAATCACTTGGGTTGTTAGTTGAGGGATAAAAGGTCTCATCACGAGTGGGCATATCATGATCATGGGTGCTTAGCAGTATGAAATTACCATCATCTAGTCACCAAACTAGGGTAGTGGCTCTCATTTGCATGACTGAGGGAAAGGGGGTCTCATCACGAGCCATCCTTCTCATCTCCGCAAAGTATTTGTGAATGAAACTGTCATACCTGGACACCAAGCCAGGATAGTGGCCTCCACCTAGTTCCTTGAAACATAAAAGAATAAAAAGGATTAAGAAAATGGAAATAAGTGGGCTTGGAAAGATTTGCATCATGGACAGAGGATTGCTCACCCTCTACAAAGGTACCCATAAGTAAGACAATACAAACCCTTGTATGTCATGAACCCCATTCCCAAGAGTTTACCCCACATCATATCACATGCACACATGACTAGGATTGGTTCCACCTAGGAAACACCCTAAACCTAGGGGTTATTGAACCCTAAACGTCTTTGAGCATTTGTTTG
>SNQJ01S0229800.1:0-13177 GCA_010110895.2 Picea sitchensis
ATTGTTCGATGGGAACGATGTGGAAGTAAATTTTAAAGGCTCAACTGATGACGCTGATGTATCTGAGTGTAATATTGGTACAGAGAAGGACCCAAAATTTTTCAAATTGTCAAGCAGCCTGTCAAGAGAACAAAGAGATGAATACGTTGAGCTGTTAAAAGAATTTTCTGATGTGTTTTCCTGGACATATGAAAACCTCAGAACATATGACACAAGTATCATCGAGCATAAGATCCCACTGAAGGAGGAATCCAAACCATTTAGGCATAAATTGAGACCAATAAATCCTATGCTAGTTCCTATTATGGAGAAAGCGGTAAAAAAGATTTTGGATGCCCAAATTATAATTCCTTTGAGATTTTCTGAGTGGGTGGCCAACTTGGTCCTAGTGAGAAAGAAGAATGGAGAAATCAGACTTTGTGTTGATTTCCGAAATCTGAACAGAATCTCTAAGAAAGATAATTACCCCTTGCCCAAGATGGAACACATATTACAGAGGGTGACATGTGCATCCAGGATGTCTATGATTGATGGCTTCTCTGGCTACAATCAAGTCTCTGTCTTACCTGAATACAGAGAGAAGACAACCTTCACCACTCCTTGGGGTAAATTCATGTACGCTAAAATTCCCTTTGGATTGATGAATGTAGGAGCAACCTTTCAGCGAGCCATGGACATAGATTTTGTGGGAGAGAAGGACAAGTTTGTAGTCATTTATTTGGATGACATAACAATGTTCTCACAATCTGATAAAGAACATTATGATCATATGAAAAGAGTCTTCTTGAAGTGTAGAAGATTTGGCCCCTCTCTAAATCCAAAAAAATCATTATTTGCCATGAAAGAAGGGAAATTGTTGGGGCACATTGTGTTAGCTGAGAGAGTAAGGATTGATTCAAGTAGGGTAAAGGCTATCCAAACTTTGTCACTCCCTAGATCCAAGAAAAAATTTCAGTCTTTATTGGGGAAAATTAATTTTCTGAGAAGGTTTGTTTTAAATTTTGTTGAGTTGGTGAAGTTTATCACAACCATTTTGAGGAAGGGAAATGAAATGAAATGGACTTCTGAATCTCGTAACTCTTTTGACCAAATAAAGAAGACCTTGAATGAAGCACTTGTTCCCATCAGTCTTAACTACTCCAAGGAGTTTTTGATTTTCTCTTTTGCTTCATTTGACATAGTAGCAACTGTTTTATTGCAGGAAAATGTCGAAGGGTTAGAACAACCCATTTCCTTTTTTAGTAGGGCACTGAGAGATGCTGAAATAAAGTATGAAATCATGGAAAAGCAGGCCTATTCTTTGGTTAAATCTCTCAAAGATTTCAGAGTTTATGTGATACATTCAAAAGTCATTGCATATGTCCCTTCATCCTCTGTGAAGGAGATCCTCATTCAACCTAACATAGACGGAAGAAGGAGCAAGTGGATTGCCAAAATCCTTGAATTCGATCTTGAAATAAAGCCTACCAAATTGGTTAAAGGTCAAGGTTTAGCTAGGTTGCTGGCTGAATCTAATTATAAAGCCTTGGGGGTCAATTTCATCAACAATTGTTCAGAGAATCAACAAGCTGAGTTCTCTGATGAAGATCCTAAATTCACAACCCCATTGGCAGAATGCACTTGGTCCAAAGACATTATATTTTTCCTATAGAAGTTACAGCCTCCTGATGGCATGTGAAAGAGAAAGGTAAGAGATTTGAATCTCAAATCAATTAAATATTGTCTGATTGATAAAGTTTTATATTGGAAAGACCCTTTATGAGTGCTTTTGAGATGTCTAGACCCACAGGAAGCCCAAAAGATTACGTATGATTTTCATGACAATTTATGTGGGGGGTATCACTTCTGGAGAACCAAAACCTACAAGATTCTCAGGGCTGGGTATTTTTGGCCTAGTCTCTTCACTGATGTCTATGCAAAGATCAGGTCTTGTGTCAAGTGTCAGAAATTCTCTGGAAAGCAACAACTCAAGTCTTTTCCATTAAATCCTGTGGTAGCTTCAAGACCCTTTCAGTAGTGGGGCCTAGATTTTATTGGGGAAATTCATCCTGCTTCAAGTGGTCAGCATAGGTGGATCTTGACTGCCACATACTACTTTACTAAGTGGATAGAGGCCATCCCCACAAGAAATGCTTCCCACAAGATAATCATTGGTTTTCTTGAAGATATTATGGCAAGATTTGGTTGTCCAAACAAAATTGTCACTGATAATGCTGCAACTTTCAAGGCTGAACCATTGATTAAGTTTTGTGAACAGTTTGGAATCACATTGATTCACTCTACTCCTTACTACCCCCAAGGGAACGGATTGGCAGAGTCCTCTAACAAGAGCCTTAATAAGATCATCAAAATACTGTTAGAGGAAAACAAGAAGGCATGGGATTTGAAGCTTAAATTTTCTTTATGGGCTGACAGAGTGACAACAAAGAGATCTCTTGGTATATCTGCTTTCCAGCTTGTATATGGATTTGAAGCCATTTTTGCTTCTCATCTTGCCTTACCTGTGGCAAAATTCTTCCAAGACTACGAGGGAGAACCAAACGATATGATTAGGAAAATACAACAACTGGTAGAAGTGAAACAAATTAGAGAGAAAATACTAGACAAAGCACATGACCATCAAAAATAGATCAAGCAGGCCTTTGATAAGAAGGTGACCAAAGAGGATTTCCAGTTGGGAGATCTAGTACTCAAGTGGGATACACCTAAATACTCAAGTGGGATACACCTAAACAAGATAAAGGCAAGCACGGTAAATTTGAATCCTTGTGGATTGGCCCCTTCAAAATTTCTTAGGTTTTTTCAAATAACACTTACAAGTTGCAGGATTTGGAGGATTCTGAAGTTTTTGGTAGCCTTGTAAATGGGCATTTTCTGAAGAAGTTTTTTACTTGAGCCAGAAGTGGCTTCCCATGTCATTGTAAATATATATATTTTTTCCTTTTACTTTTGGTTTTAATAAGGGACTCCATCACCCAACAACTAAGGCACTGGAACTATAGGTTCTTGGCAGCTCGCAGGGAGCATGCCATCCCCTGTGGAGCCAAATGTTATCACATGAACTTGTCAGAGTTCTGTGGGTTTGTGGTTTCTTCCTATGTCTATAGTTTTTCCATGTCTCTATCCTTTTCGTAGGTCGAGTCTTGAATTTTTTCCCCCTTCGACCGATAAAATCATTTTCTGTTTTCCTTTGTTCGTTTGTGCACCCTGGTCTACCTGTTTTCTCAGCTCGCAACCCGTTGTCCAAATCCTTGATCCCGCAGGTCGCAGCCATGAACACAAAGCACAACTTTCTTAAACAGTCTGTTTCGATATTGAAGCATAAGAAAAAGATAGTTTTAATCTTTCAACGACAAAGATTCCGGGAATAGTCCAGATCAACAGCTCATGGATGTTCGGGAGTGAAAACTTGCGTGAATTATAGCACCAGAACAAAAGGCCCCGAAGTGAACACGAGTCATTGATCTTAAAGGGGACAGGTGGCAGTTGATCAAAGCCTTCGAGGAAATGAGCTTCGAGAGATTTTAAATGAGAAGTGCTTAGAAATCCCTAAGGGCCAAAGTCCCGAAGGCCCGAAATGAATCTGAGCCGTTGATCAGCCAGAGCCACGTGTCATCAGATCCACAACTCCAGGTAAAAGTGCATGGATAAGTAATCCATATTTGAGTTTTGATTTTCTCGAAGTCCCAGAGACCCGAAGTGGATCTCGACCATCCAAATCCAGAATGCCACGCGTCATCAAATCGTCAGCTCTGGAGGTTTTGCTTATAGGGAAATGTGGTTTGAGAATTGAAATTCTTGAAAGCCAATTCATGAAGCAGATCTCAGTCGTTGATTCGAAGAGGGAAGATCCGATCTGTCGATCTAAAGTGCCAGAGATGGGTTGTTGATTAGGAAGCCTCATATCAGATCACAATATCAACAGTCACGCTCCATTGCAGGGTCAGAAGGTGCACACGTTTTAAAATTTTAAGGGCGGGCCACAATCATAACTGTGGTTTTTGGAAAGGGATGCATGGCGGTTCATGGTGAATTGCGGGGACAAAAGTAGTTTTCTTTCAAACCACCCTTGGTCGCGCCTGCAATCACACAATTGCATAGGGTCATGGCCCTAGGTCACATTGAAGATGGAGCGATGGAGAGGAGCTGCACCAAAGACTAAAAGTGTCCATATTGGTCACAGAAGAAGATATGTTTGGCCTCGAGACGTCGAGATTGACTCGAAAAATTCGTATGGAACTGTCTGGAAACATTCATGAGTGTCAGGACCTGTCCTGATCCCAATGAAGGTAGTTATTGAATATTGGGGGAGACAATTGAGACCTCGTCTCACCCCATAAATGAAAAGCATTGCAGAGTGCAACCATGAAGGCACACTGACGATCTGAAGCTTCCTTATGGGAAACTTTTCCTGTAAAGCACATAACTACTCTTGGTTTTTGTCTGACATGAGAAAACCTACACAATTTGACAGAGAAGGCACCAAATGAAGTCTTTGAAGGCAGTGTTCCGATCACACTCCTGGTGGTTGCAACATTTTTGGGTATTTATAGACAGTTTTGATATTTTTTTAAGGTCGAATGGTTGATCTAGGCTCCCGACTATTGTAATATTTTTATGAAGAACACTGGTTCTCTGGTTATGTATTTGTTTTTGAGACATATTGGTTAATATAAGTCATCTTTCTTGCTCCATCTTATTTTCCTCTGATACTGAGAGAGTTCATGATTGATTGATTCACATGGATTGTTGTGACTGTATTATGATGAATGTTTGATTATAGTGCTGTTATAATTTATTTCAGTTTCTTTGAGATTTGAATTCAAGAGGATCTCGCGTTTAAGTTTTTCCTCCTTAGACTGCTGGAAGACCTGATGTCCACAACAAAACTCTACACTTTCCTCACCAAAGTCTTCCCTCTATTCATCCTTACTCCAACTTACTGACTGAATTTGATTCCAGACCTCAATTCCTTATGCATGCTAGTCCATATTTCCGAGTTAGAACGTTATTATCATTGGGACCTCTCCATTTGATCACCTAAAACTCATTTACATTTACTGTATAAAATGATGGTTACTGGGATTACCTTCTATGCAATCTGAGGGTGACTTCTAGTGCTAACAAAACTAATAAAAATAAACTGACCTGTTGCTGATCGATAACCAAAAATAACTGTTATTTTTGTCGTCTTCTGTAAGATATGCTCCAATAGCATGTTTCCCAAGCATAAATCTATGGCAAGCACTTTTCATAATAGCAAAAGGAAAATTATGATATTACCTCAAGAAATTTAGGCAATTTCAAAGATTCATAGGTGACTTGTAAGGAACAGAAAGACAAATATAATCCGTTATGATGTTATGTAATTCAATACATAAAGAATGAAAACAACTCCAATAATATGCAATTGATATAACAAATTCAAATGTCCGAGACAACTCAGAACACAAAGATATATGTCTTATGTTTAATGTATCATATGGACCATAATAACCAGAAGTAATGAACTGTGTCATGAACAAAAAGAAAAAAATACATCAAAGCATATATAGAGGAACAAACGAAAGCTAATTTAATCAATATATGTTTTAAGCTTCTAAAAACATGAAAAGTAACACGACTAATATATAATCATATTAAACAATTTATTGTCTAGATGAAAGCAATCAAGCAAACTGCCTTTTCATATCTTTCATTCAAAAAAAAACTTAGTCCATTCTCCTAGGTTCCAATTGTTGTCCGTTTCCAAATCAAAAATAAATATTCAAAGGGGCTTTTGGTTGTTTCTCCTATCCATAGGATAGAGATTGATCTGTCCAAAATAAGGAGATTTTAACCTCCAATCTAAACTAGGAAAAATAACAAAATTATAACAACTTTAACAAGTTTTTTACAAATGATCTTTCGTGATCAATGACTACTTGAGAAAGAACCTAACACTCTTCAAAAAATAAATCTCATCCCATATTTCTTATAGGATAACCATCGTGTATATCAACCATATGAGTGTGGTAAATACCTAGAAAAAATACAAAACAAAACAAAATCAAAATCTATTTAACTAATTTAAGACCGGCTACATAATCTTCGATTCTGTAGCTAGTCTATGACACATCATGCTATTTTAAAACTTATTCAATCACAATAGAAATGACCCAAAATTAAGCATCCGAAAGAGATGGATTGTGTACATTAGATCTTGTGATGAAATTAACATTAGTTGAATATTTTAGAATCACGTCTCCAAATTGCTTTGGCATTTTAACTGTGTAAGCTACAGACTTATGAGATTTTAGCTTTAATCTATTGTTTTCTTCTTCTAACTCTCTATTTTGTCCCGTGACTTGATTTAACCACATTAGTAGATAAGGTACATCAGAGTAATAGTTCTGTACCCAAGCCAGATAGTCATGGCAGTGATTAGGTTCTAAACCTGGAATTTGATACCGCTGTTCCTTTTTTGAAAAACATTCCTTGGATTTTAAATCGACCTGTATGCCAAAGAAACCTTTACAATATTGAAGAAAAGGAGGTAAGTTTGAGATGAAGTCATAATCAATATGGTCTTCTTCAGATGAGTCTTGGTCTATCATAATAGTTGGAATAATATCATCGTTCTGTTTCTTTCAATTACGAATTAACCTGGAGATGACTTGGCCAACCCTTTTATTCTTGAAATCCACTTCACCATTACCCTCTGTATTTAATTGTTCTTCTCTGACAAAACTCACGAGTTGTGGCTAAATTTCATTCATAAATCGATCTTTCAGATCATAAACAACAAATTCTAGTGGTTTCTTGAGGAGAAATTTCTTCTTTTTAACCGTTGTTTGTGTACAGGTAAGGGGACATCTTGGAAATTAGACAACGAAACAAGGCTTTCATCAATTTGAATTTAGATTTGTAATTCCTGTGATGGAGATTGCAGAGGTAAAATCCCTTCACCATTTTGGACGATGCCCACTACAGGTTCACCACTCAAGGATAAAAACTTATTTCTAATAAGAAAAATTTCCCAATTATCCCCAACACTAACCAAATGATATTCGACTAGAGTTCAGATCAAGCCGTGATGGAACAAGCTGGCTTGAGGATTGCTAACCGAACGTTGATAGAACCTAGCCATTTTCTAGAGGCTTCGAACTAAATAGAAAGGTAAAATTAGATGAAAACCAAGGAAAACCATGAGCAAACATATGTGGAAGTAGAAAATCAAACTAAAACGACCTTCACAGGTTATAAATTGCTTGATGATCAATAAGAGGCTGTGCCATTTATATTGGAATAAATCGAGGGGTAATCCTTTGACATGATATTTCATTCATTTAGACACTAGCAATGACTGATAATGGATATTTTCTACCCTGATATTCTTAAACCATTTATTTCCAGGAGGAGAGAGACTGTGACTTTGGCAATAAAACCCTCATCAACTTGAAACTGCACATCACTGACTTTAAATATCATGCCTTCAAACATTTGAGCAAACTCTTTGGCCACATCTAAGTTAAAACCCATAAATGATTGAATGAAAGGTAGTCACCCAACCTGGGTAAGTCTCTTAGTGACATCGTCATAAGTTAGCAGGGTTTGGGAACCATTAGGTTCAATCCTAACAACAGGAGCCATAACAAAGGTGAATTAGAAAACAATGAAATGGAATTTGCGGAGACGATTGAAATGAAAGTTGAGTAGGGTAGAAAGAAAAGCCTCGAAATTAGAAGGTAAGCATACCTGATGCCAAGCAAAAGGTGCAGAGAATGGAGGTACCCAGTTATCATTCCAGACTTGGAATATTGGTTTCCTCCAGCCAAACAAAGGACAGGCATGGTCTGCACATCAAAACCCATGTAAATATTGTTTCTTTCCATGAAACCCTTGTTTTCAAACCGAGAATCCCCCTATGATGTGATTGTAATTAATGAAATGTCCAGAAAGTTCAGTGAGGAGTAAGGACCATTATAAATGAACATGGTATAGATTTTGGTGGTAATGGTAAGGAATTTTCCCGAGCGCTTAGATTTCTCCAAAGGTTTTCAACTCTTTAATTGCAATGATTAACCTAAGCTCATACATAGGTCGATATGTCTATAAACATTCACACATATCCATTTCATTTACTTAGGAGATAATCAATATTTTGTTTAAATGTAAGGATAATTACTAGATCATTTCTCATATGTTACAACTAGAAGTAACAAGAAATTGTTTTAAATTATGCACGGGATAATCACATATAAAGTTCCTTCTTAGTTGTTGTAGATGAAAGATAACTAAATTCATGCTTCTCAGTCATGAATTTAGAGAAGGGTAACAAACATCGAGTCTCACACAAAAAATCGAATGACCAAAATAAAAAGAAAACAAACCTGTACACTATGAGCTATCGGTTTGATGAAACCTCTTGCCCGAAAGTAAAGCACAAGATGTAAAAAAAATGCTTCGAATAGAAACATAAAACAAAAGACTAGTTGGGATGCCAACATATGGAGAATTACTTGGCGAAGCATTTATCTCTGACCTATTAAAATTTTATCGTAGGGAGGAAAGAATAAGACTTGAGAATGATTTTGGGCTTCTTTGAAACAAAACTCTTTTCAGGTTACACAATATTATGATAAACTCAAATTTATAGAGTGATTACTATGATTATAAAAAAAAAGAATAAYTGGTTTCCAAAGGACTACAACTTGAAATTATGTTTTAATCCCAGGGTAACAATGTTTATGTAAGTGACTTCAATACCATTGATAGAGCCATTGCTACCAGCAGGCGTTTATAGCCTCGACAGGGATGTCCTTTAACCAATAGAAATGCTTTGTTCCCATCGATAGTTGTATACTCATGATATACACTTCTAGAGAAATTTTACCTGCAAGCACATACATGATATCTCTAAAAACCCGACATTGCTTCGCTGCCAGCAGGCCTGTTTAGTACCCTGGCGAAGTTGTCTTGGTATCATGTGTGCATTTACCCGCTGCCAGCAGGCATGTTCAGTACCCCAATGATATTACACACATTTCCCACACTTACGTGTTTTTCAACCTTGTATCATCTTTAAATAATGTAATTGGAGATTTATAAATGACAAAGAGGGCAGGGTGATACTAGAGATCAATTACAATACAGGTATATTTTTCGACCATTTATTCCTTATTTAAAACTGGAAAGTTTAATCAAGTTTTATAGAGATACACAATTTCTTTTTAAGAAATATCCTAAAGAATGGGGAAGCACTTAACAATTATCCTTTACGAATTAGGATGGTGTAAAAATTCTAAGGATAATCGTAATTCCCAAGGATTTTAACATATTTCTGGTGAAATGTTCTGGAAGACCATCTTTGGTAAAGATTTCATAGTGATCAAATTTCTCAAAATATGATGAGCTAAACCTTAATATCAAAAAATTTTCTAAACCGTTTCAAACTGCTTTCAAATTATAAGTCTCGTAGAGAATGCTCCCTTTGACAATTGTTTTTGGGCCAGAAACAACGTAACTCAATCAGAGAGCAAAAAATGAATTTTTTTTTAAACACAACAAACAAAATAAATCAGCTGCACAATATTTACAGAGTATCAGATCTCAATTGATTAAGAAAAGTATTTTTTGAGGGCCTGCCCATTCACTGGGAAAGTGTCTGATTTCCCTTCTATATTTTGCAGACAAAAGGAGCCAAGACCCAGTTTTTCGGAGACAACGAATGGTCCCAACCATAGATTTTGAAACTTGGTGTGTTCCCCTTTATCCTTGTGTGCCTTGTCCCATCTAAGAACCAGGCCTCCTACATTGAAATTTCTATCTGAGGATGAACTTTCATTAAACCAACGTTTAACAATCTGTTGGTGCTGAACTAATTTATGTTTAGCCCGTGTTCTGATTTCTTTAAGTTTAAGCAAAACATTTATTCGATTTTCTAGAGCAGGACATTCTTCTTCCTGAACTCTTTGGGACAACTGAAGTGAGTGTAACATTACATTGGGAGGAAGAATAGCTTCTCGTCCATACACAAGGAAAAAAGGGGAATTACCAATTGATTCTTTCGGGGTTACCCTGTTAGCCCATAGTGCATTATACAAGGCAATGTGCCAAATTTTATGATTATTCAACACTGTTCTTTGCAGAATTTTAATTATTTTTTTGTTTGTTGATTCAACCAAACCATTCCCTTGGGGGTAGTAGCTGGCAGAATATTTTATCTTGATTCCTTTTTCCAAGGCAAATACATTCATGTCCAATAAGGAAAAATAAGAAACACTGTTGAAAACAAGACATTCTAGTATCCTGAAACGTGTGATGGTGTGAGAGTTTAAAAACGAAATCCCCTGATTGGTGTTGAAGACTCTTAAAGGAATGGCTTCAGACCACCTGGTAAAGTAATCTATTGTTGTGAGAATATATTTGTGCTGCTGTGAAGAGGCTGGATTAACTGGCCCTATAATATCAAGACCCCATTGCTGAAATGGTGCATCGATTGTAACAGGATGTAAAGGAAATGTTGCTTTCTTTACTCGTCCAACAACCTTTTGGCATATGGCACATTTGCGGGCTATGGTATGTGCATCCCTAAACAATGTGGGACAATAGTACCCAACCCTAAGGACTTTGTGGGCATTCGTTTCACCACCAAAGTGACCTCCTGCATCACCAAAATGTAATTACGTCAAAACCTTCTCAGATTCTTCTTTTTCTAGGCAACGTAACAATACACCATCACAATTTTTTCTGAAAAGCACATCGTTAATTAATCGGAAAGGTGCAGATTTGAGTCTTAGTGCTCTTCTGTTTTTTGGATCAAGATTGAGGGGGGTAGTTCCATGTGTTAAATAAAACTTAATATCATCATACCAAGAATTCATTGCGTTCTGTGTACAACAGATTTGTGTTTCGTGAGGCAATGTGTCATTTGGCATTACTAGTTCATTGTCAGGAAAATCAACTGAATCAACGACTAATTTGCAAAGACCTTGACCCCTAAGAATTTGTGCTGGTTTAATTTCAAGATCATACTCTTAAAGAGAGGTCATCCAATTAGCTCTCTTCTACCCAAGCTCTTTTTGAACTAATAAATTTCTCACTGCAGGATATGGAACAACGAATTTAGTTCTAGACTTCAATAGGTAGGGCCTAAAGTGTTTTACAACTTCAAAAATAGTGAAGGCTTTCTGGTCCACTGCAGGATAGTTTAATTATGCTCCTTTAAAAGAAGAACTCATGAATGAGATATGGATTTCATTATCATCATTATTTTTCTGAGTAAGTACTGCTGCAAATGATCTATCCGATGCAAAAGTGTAGAGGGTGAAGTCTTTGGTAAAATCTAGACTCATCAATGATGGGGATTCTGTTATAGATTTTTTGACAGTATTAAAGGATTGATTTTCCCGTGATCCCCATTTAAATGCAACGTCCTTTTTTATCATATTTTGTAGAGGACTAACCATTTCAGAAAATCTAGGAATAAAGTGTCTGACACAATTTATTTTACCAAGAAAATATTGCATAGCCTTTTAGGACGATGGAGGGGAAAGATTGGCTATGGCCTGAGTTCGTTCCGAATATATCATCATTCCATATTTTGATACTATGAAGCTAAGCAAATTTCCCTGATCAACAACAACAATTGATTTCTTGGGGTTTAATGATATGCCATACTTACGACAACGTTCTAGCACACTCCCGAGGTGAGATAAGTGATCCTTTTTATTCTTCGAAAAGACGGTAACATCGTATAAGTAAACAATCACTGACTGATTTATAATCCCACGAAAAGAAATGTCCATTGCCCTTTGGAAAGTGGCTCCGACATTAATTAGTCCAAAAGGCATTTTACGATAAGCATAAGTGCCCCAAGGGGTCCAGAATGTAGTTTTATGCTGATTTGATGGGGACATTAGGACCTGGTTGTACCCCGAGAAACTATCCAATAAGGATAGCCTTTCAGAACCAGATACCTGTTGTAAGATCTGTTCCAAGGGAGGAACGAGATAGTTGTCTTTATTAGAGGCTCAGGTTAAGTTGCGGAAATCGACACAAAATCTTATTTCTCCGTTCTTTTTTCTTAACAAGACTAAATTGGATACCCATTGGGTGTGTCAAACCGAGAAGATGATCTTGGCCGTTAACAACTTATTCAATTCCTTTTTGACTATGGGCTCTAACTTAGGTTGCATCTTCCATAGTTTTTTTTGAAATGGTTAGGATTGAGGCTTCATGGGGATTACATGTTGTATTATGTTCAGATCAAATGTTTTTAAATCATCGTATGTCCAGGAGAATACATCTTTAAATTCCTTAAAATTTTTAATAAATGCGGATCTTTCTTGTGGAGTACACCCTTTTCCCAAATTAATGTTTTATGGTTTATCCCGCGTTCCTAAATTTACAGTTATGTATTGCAACGAGGAACTATTCATTTTACAGTTAACCACTCCCTTAAATTTGTCATGTAAATCATACAAAATTTCTAATCTAACAACATATTTAGGGATATAGTTTACCATGTCATATGAGCTTTCAGCCGAACGAGGATTATATATTACTGAAAAATCGCGGAGATTTTCGTCGTGAGTATTTTCATCAATTACAACATCTTGAAACATATATTCCATATACAGAAAATTTATCATTTGTTGATCATCGTCGAACACTCGCCAATTGGTGATATTGTCGGGGATCGACGGACTAAACATTAATTCAACAGAAAATGAATTAGGAGAGAAGCCTTCAACATGTAATAATTTTGATGCTACATTTGCTAACAAATCTGCTTCAGAATTACTAGATCTAAGAATAAAACTTATGTTAAAAGTGAGAAATTTATTAATCAAGTTCCATACCTTGGTCTGGTATTTTTTTAGGTGAACATATAGGCAATGGATAACATTTTTCACCTGTTTGACTACAATTTCAAAATCGCTGAATGCCACTAGGCACTGGACATCAAGTTCAATGGCCTTCTTGAGTCCCTGCAATAGAGCTTCATATTCTGCCATATTATTTGTACACTCTGTTATAACCCTATAATTTATAGGATCAACTGGTGACTGAAATGTTATCTCTTTAGTGTTTTTGTTTGTCAAATGATTTTTCATTCTGCAAATAATTTAAGAAAAGAAAAAGAAAGAAAAAAGAAAGAAAGAAAAGAAAAAGAAAGAAAAGAATAAAAGAG